>SMLS01075087.1:0-41657 GCA_004785975.1 Popillia japonica | reverse complement strand
CCCCCCCCCCCCCTCTCCCCTCCTCCCAAATAGTACTCGGCATTTTTCTCTGCAAAATAATTATTTACGCAGGCGATGGCCTTTTCATTGGACGAAAATCTTTGTCCACCAAGCGCAATTTTTGTATTAGGAAGGAGAGTGGTCAAGCAGTTCAAACTGTAACTTGTGGATTTTTGCCATGGCAGTCGCTGAGGTGCAAGACGAGCGCATTGGCTTGGTAAAACAGATTTTTTTTTGACAGGAAATGTAGCTATTTTCTCGCAAATTCCGGCCTTACCTCCTGTAATGTTTTTTTCAGTTTGAAGATAATCGATTCAGATTACCCCACGACTATCCCAAAACCAGTCGTCATCAAATTCCAAGCGGAAAAGACAGTTTTTACCTTTTTTGGAGCAGATTCTGCCATCACAGTCTACTGTTTTGACTCTATCTTTGTTTCGGGCGTATCATTATACCCACGTTTCATCTTCAGTAATTAATCGGAGCCAACAGAACGTCGCAAATGTTGGTTCGAAAATGTTTTCGGTCATGGCTAAATTTTGATTCAATACATGACAAACACGTTGTTTGGACATATTCATGGCCATTTAGCACTATTCGGTGAACTTTTGCCACGTTGTTGTCAGTGGTTGCAGTTTCTGGCCGACCCGAACGTTCATTATCTCCTAAGCTTGTATGGCCTCACTTAAATTCAACATCCAAAAATTTTACTGTGGTAAATGATGGTGCAGACTCTCCATACACAGCCTCGAACTCATCTTTGCTTTGCGTAAGCGTATTGCGTTCCAAAAGCGATGTTAATGATCGCGCCATACCCATTTTCTGTATTTTCACAAAAAACTCACATCGACTTACTCAAACGATTGTCAAACTACAACTGCACGTTCAAAATGGCCGAGATTTTAGAGAGTACCTACCTGTCAAACGATGCGCAAGTACATTCTCTAGCTTTTAGTGATGAGTGTACAAAGTAAAGAACAAACTTAATTTATGACATGAAGAAGCTCCAAGTGGTACTTTCACAAGTACATATACTACATAAGCAAGCTCTATAGATGCCCAATTGTGCTGCGATAGCGTCGCGTACTTTACCTTTTCACTAAATGACACTATGTACATGAAAGATGTTACAAATATTTTAAACTCTATCCACCAGAGAGCAAGACAATTTGCCAAGCCACGGCATTAAATCTTGAAGTCGCCTTTGGTTTTTCTACCGCCCATTTTGTTATTCTGAGCATCTACTTAAGAAATTCTGAGTCTAATCTTTTTTGCAATTCACCTTATTTTTGCGAACAATGCATGCCGCTTTATTAAGTTAATTGAAAAGTAAAAATTATACGTTCTCCTCCTGAGTCTTATGTTGATTTTGACCAAGATGTTGCGACCTTTCTTTCGAAAGCAGAAATTACATTACAAGGAGTCTGAACATTATGCAAATTAATTGGATCAATTCTTGTACAATAGTGTGTTGAATTATATCAAATTAGGGGATAATATTCCGTAATAGGAATCACATCTTGGCAAGTCACACATTCTGCTATTCCATTGCCTCAATTATTTTCGGTTAAAATGAGGTTTATCCGCTGCAGTTTCCTAATCTGGTTCCTGTCAAGTACATTTTGGTCAACACAATCACAAATTCTGCACATTTGAGGTATTAGTCAACCAAGCATACCGTGGTATTGTGATTTATGGTCATATTCAAATTAGTTTTAACCAAAAATGACGCAATGCTGTGTATATTGGATATAATCAATACAGGGCAAAAAATATAAAATTAGGGAAATAAATCCTTACAGTGACAGGAAAATGTTTCCCCAATTAAAGAAAGAAAATAATGGGCAACAAAAATAAACAGTTACCGATGGATTGATAGCACTCTCTTCTGATTGCTCCCATATTAAATTTCCACCAATCACAAGCTACCTACCTAATTAAACGAATATAATCGTGTAGCTTTAGGCACAACACCGCTTTACGCAGCGATTTATTGGTATAATACATATCGTTTATAATTCTTTCCGAAACGTTGCTTTACATTTTACTGCACCTATCTAGCTACCTTATTGCGTGAATTTTCAAATAAATCCACGCAATAAACTTTTTTCACGCAAATGAATTCCAGCTTTACGGAAGTAATTTGTCAACCAATATTCAGTGAAGAACTGATTAACTTGTCCGCATTTTTTCTTTATATTTGAAAGAACCGTCCTATAAATAACGGTCCGCCAGACACAATAGACTATTTTCAAAGTTAAACAAAGAAGTTTCTCTCACAGCCAATGCGTTATCACAAAAAGGCTTCGACAAATTTGAAAATACTGATCGATCTTACATTAAAAAATAAACTTTAGTTTTACCGGTTTCCTGTCCGGTTGTCTTCAATCTGGATACAACGCAAAAAAGTCTCTTTTTACGATATAAATTGAGGTTTACTTGCGCCACACATAAAATTCCATTATTGAGAAAATAACACGTTACGCATTTGCGCCTAATTCTCGTATTGTCTTCGTTTCTAATGAAATGAAAGATGATGATGGCATGCTGGAAAAATGGTTTCTAGGTTTGTCAAAATATAATGAAGAAAAACGACCGAAGGGATTGCTTGTATTTCAACGTATTGTTCATATATGCTTATCCGAATTGAAGACACTTCCATTATTACATTCTCTATTCCTATATATTCGTATTATAACTGTCCGATACAGATTTAGTTAAACGATTGGGAAAGATTCACAAGTTTCTTAACGATGATGTTAAACTTCATTTTTTTTCAGGATGGCAGCTTTTTTGTTTCAGACCATAGTCTGAGCTTCGCATCTAGATATTTTATTTTTACGATTATTTCCTGTCGAAACAGTGTTAAATTGCGTGAAATCCAGCACTATCTGCAACGTGTTCGTTCGGCCTCGTGTTTACGCATTTCGTTAGTGGATTATCCACTCAATAAGGTACTGATGCTTCTCTATAAATACGAAACAATGTGCGGAACAAGGTCTAGGCTATTTTATTAAGTGGCTCGAAAATCGTGCGTATACAGTAATAGCGTGCGAGGTATATTTAGTAACGTACACTCCTTTTCGAGATTGCAAAACAGTTTTGCTTTCTGCTGGTTACTTGTGGTACGAATTTTCACGGAAATGATTTATAAGCTAATACCTATTATAATAATAGTCAAAATCATTAGGTAGACCAGGTGCTCAACTGTTCCAGCGTTTGGCTTCGTTAATATTCAATTGGCAGGCACATACACTTCTACAGACATTCAGAATCTTCTCTAAAGTCGTGGTTTGGATGTTGACTGCTAAATTTTAGCATCTACTTAGAGTTCAGAGAATATTGGCACTTTTCAATCATTTGCGTAATACTTTAAACAATTTGCTCCTTGATGATGATCTTGCCTCTTGACTATTTATTCAGCAAAGACCGCTCTATTTAGTATTTCACTATTAAAGACAAACTCCTAGTTGACTTCGCTTAAATTACAGAAGGGAACATATATGTATGTCGTAAAGTTTGTGTTTAAATTAACATGATGTTCCTTCCCAACTTGGTAATCTTCAAATCCCCTATGAAGGCAATTTGCTGATGTGGTTTTTGCATCTTGGCTAAGCTTGTGTTTATATGTAGGTTTAAATTCTGAAGATACCATATATTTTGTGCGCATTACACTTCTGAACATTCTCAGCATGAATCTGATCATTGTTAGTTAAATTCGAAGAACTAATGGGTGTTTCAATAAGAGCGCAAGATTTGAATTGTGCGCCACGTTTGACAGTCATAATGTCACATGATTATGACGTCACAGATCGAAAGTTGGCAGATGGGAGTTAGTAAACATGGAGCATTACACGGTAGAACAACGCGTCCTGATTGTCAAAAATTATTATCAAAATGGTGAAAGTTTAATTGCCACTATTTGTGCGTCCAATGTTCGGTCGAAATAATGTGCCTAAGTCATCTACTGTGAAAAGAATAATCGAAAAATTCGAAAGGAGTGGTTCGGTTAGTGGTGTGAAACACATGATATGAGCTCGTAGAGGTCGTTCAGAACAAAACATCACGGCAGTTCGCGAGAGTGTGATAGAAAGGCCAGAGACGTGAATTCGCCATCGGGCACAAGAATTGGACATTTCAACAGGCACTCTTCAGCGAATTCTCACTAAAGATTTACAGCTGCATGCCTACAAAATCCTACTGACTCAACAACTTCTGCCAGTAGACCATGAATAGCGAAGAGAATTCACCAATTGGATCCTTGCGCAACCTGCTGATTTTGCTAACAAAATCATTTTCAGTGACCAGGCCCATTTTCACCTCGATGGCTCTGTTAATAAGCACAACTGTCGTATTTGGGGCTCAGAGAATCCACGAATGATTCATCAGAAAGCAATGCATCCACAATGGGTCACTGTATGGTGTGCATTATGGTCTGGAGGAATAATTGGACCGTTTTTCAGTGATGGGGCCCATTTCCACCTCGATGGCTTCGTTAATAGGCACAACTGTCGCATTTGGGGCTCAGAAAATCCACGAATGATTCATCAGAAAGCAATGCATCCACAATGGGTCACTGTATGGTGTGGATTATGGTCTGGAGGAATAATTGGACCGTTTTTCTTCGAAAACAAAGATAGTAATGCAGTAAGGGTGAATGGCGTACGTTATCGTGCTATGATAACACAGTTTCTTGTGCCTCATTTGGAAGCTATTGATCTTGACGACATGTGGTATCAGCAGGACGGTGCCACATGTCATACCGCCCGTGAAACATTAACGATCTTGCAAGAGTTTGCTCCTGGTCGTCTCATTTCCCGATTTGGTAACCAGAATTGGCCTCCACGCTCTTGCGATTTAACGCTTTTAGACTTCTGGCTGTGGGGTTATCTCAAGTCACAGGTTTATGCCAATAAGCCTGCAACCATCGAAGCATTGAAAGCCGAAATTAGACGCTGTATGAATGAAATACCACCACATGTATTCAATAACGTTATTGAAAATTTCGTCAAAAGGGTACGCATATGACAGCAAAGCCGTGGCGGCCATTTACAAGATATGTATTTTGTTTCATACATACTTCCCAAATGTATATTTTCTAAATCAATAAATATTTCAATACTTTGCTACTTTGCTGTTTTATTGAACACTGAAATCTTGCGCTCTTATTGAAACACCCCTTATATTGGACTGCAGTCTCCAGAAATTTCTCTAGAGTCGTTATGGGTTGTCCACTTTCTCCGGTGGTTGCTAATATGTATTTTTATGGAAGCTTTTGAAGCCATGGCTTTAGAACACGTTGAACTGGAACCGAAAACATGGTTAAGGTATGTTGACGACGCGTTTATTGTCTGGCCTCATGGCAAAAAGATTCTTCCAACTTTCTTGGATTTTCTTAACAGTCAACACCCAGACATGAAATACACCATGAAGATTGAAGCAAACGGTTCCCTACCTTTCTGGAAGTATTGGCTACTCGTCTGCAAAATGGTTACTTTGGACAATCTGTGTATAGAAAACGCACACATAGGGATCTACATATACCATCACGTCAACTCGCATCATCATCGAGTACAAACACAATCAAATAGAATTTAAATTATCATGCTTGACAGAATATTGGACATTCCTCCACGAAGGTCTTCTTCATGTGCAACACCAGTACAACTCCTAAAATTGCAGTTATAGTTTCCATTATAGTAAAACAAGAACTATCACCTTAGTTGCAATTACTATAATGCCATTTTTATAACGAACATGACGTTATAAAAAACATTCAAAGTGTAAAAAAGGTACAGCAATTTCTCGCAGCCAGAATTGTCAAAATGACGTTAAAATTTAACGTACAAGTAGTGTAATCGTTATAGATATGTTACAAGTACCATTTTCAAGCAGAGGGGTGGCATGACGACCCTATACGACGACCACTGGAAGAGTGGTGAGTAGAGTGGTGATAGAGGGAACCTAGACGTCATACTGACTTGAATCTAACCTAACCCTATAAGGTATACCGGGGTTACGAGTGACCCCAACAGTATTGAATTTTCCCACTTATATTCTTAGTTCGCGCTTGGTGGCGCTAATAATTTAGGTAGGTAAGGTTAGTCGACTGTGAATAGTATAAACACGTGTAGTGAACTTACGTTGCCGGTTATCGTTTTCTAAATAAAAATTATTGGGGTTGTGAGCGACCCCAGGATACGTTTACGTATTGTGACATAATACTGTTTGTAATTTAGTGTGATAGAATATTTGTGAAAAATGTCTAAAAAAACCGTTAGTGCTATAGATCCGGACTTTGAAAAAACTGTCTCACAATGGTACGATGAAGCAGTGAGCGATATTGACGACAATTTTGCAGAAAGTGACAGTGAGGACGAGGTGGAAGAGTTGTCGGAACACAACGATGACGCTTATTCTGAAGATGATGAGTTTGAAGAGTAGAAATGATTTTGCATGGACTTCACGAGAACCTGCAAAAACCAGAACGCCTTCAAGAAACATCATGGTAAATGTACCTGGAATAAAGAGTGTACGTATAATTACCACAGAAATAGAGGCTTGGGCCATTTTATGCACTCCTACAATTTTAAATGAAATTATAACTCATACAAATGAAGACATACAAAGACAAAGTGTCAAATACCAGCCAGGTACGAAATACGTACATCCTACAGATAATGTAGAAATCAATCTATCTGTAGAACAAATGTTTTCTTCACAAGGACCTCTAATATATAGATCCATTATGCCTGCAATACGTTTCAAATTCTTATTGAATTGTCCAAGATTTGACTATAAAGAAAAAAGGAATCCTGAAGACAAATTTTCACCGATAAGGCAAATATCTTGCGAATCTGTTCCAATGTATTTAGTGAAAGAGTTATCCAAATCTATTCATGGAACAAATAGAAACATTACAATGGATAACTGGTTTACGTCTGCTCGCATTGGCCAAGGAAATGCTTAACAACAAAGGTCTAACAATCGTGGGAACAATAAGACATAATAAAAGAGAAATACGACCTTCTTTTTTACCTTCTAAAAACAAACCCGTATTAACTTCCGAATTTGCTTTCTCAGACAATTTGACTTTGGTTTCGTTTACACCAAAGAGAAAAAAATCTGTCATACTAATCTCGACCATGCACGCTAACAAGAATGTTAACGAGGTTTTCGAAGAAACCGGAAATTATTGAGTTTTACAACTCAACAGATATTCGATCAGATGGCTCACAACTACACCGTATCCAGGGAAACAAGAAGGTGGCGACTTAGATATTCCTATGGGATGCTTGATCAAGCCGGGATAAATGCCTTTGTGTTATATAATGTGTCGGGTAACGCTAGCAAAGCTACCCGAAATAAATTTTTGCAATCACTCGGACTGCAACTAGCTAAACCTTGGATAGAAAGTAGGCTCTCCAAAAAGATATCCTGTAAAGTGCAAAGTGAAATACGAGAAGTACTGGAGCCAACACATATTCCAGAAGAGGAACCTAGAACCTAGAACAGTTACTTCCACTGCTTCATTGACTACTGGATTTGCAATATCTTGCTTTTTGTTAGCTACCGATGCAGTTTCTCAAAATGTATGCACCAATTCTAGGACATACATACTTTCGATTGACATATTTGTCAGAGTACCGCTGATTAAAAATGTCAGCTGTTCTGAATGCAGATTCATGATTTTTATATGACATTAAATGTCCAAAATCAATGCCGTTTTCGAATGACCACCCTGTATGTGTTCCAACAATGTGTGTATGTAACGAACACCGTACTGATATGGAAAATTTTTGCATTGTTTTTACATTCACAAATGACATATTTTCCTTGTATCGAATTGATGCAGGTAGTTTCCGATACTTCGGAAGATACATGTCAATGATACATCATATTGATGTTCAATAAGAAATATTAAATAGGTACCTATTCGTAACGTATTGCTGGAGAACATAGAAAAAGTTCTGGGGCAAATTAAAGTTTTCAGCACTTCATCAGCTGGTCATAAGACGTCTGAGACTAATGATTATTATTATTAACACAAATATAAAGCACTGGTGCTGGTTGTAAAGTCTCTTATGTAGTCTTCACAGCCAGTATCGTTACTGAGATTTCATACAAGAATTATTTTTTTCAAAACTATGTTTTGTTGGCAATAAAAAACAACAGAATTTCCTCAACCCCATGTCACGCCATCGAATTAATGAGAAATATTTTAGAAGAATGGACAATTTTGTGGTATAGTCTCAACGATTGAGGGAATTTCCAAGCAAATTTATTAAACTCGCTCAATCAGTTGGTAATCTACTTCGGTAAAATTTAAAAAGTAATCAAATTATAGGCTTTCATTTTCTGTTCCTCAATTACCCGCGATCATTTCGGCAACAAAAAGTGTGACGCTGCCACACGACGATAACAACTAACGACCTAATAACCAGTTGACGCAATGGGATTACCTATCACGCCACTATATCGCTAAAAATCGAACCTGCGACGGCACATGCAGCCAAGAACGTGGAAAATTGAATATAGCACTAACGATTCGCAACGCGAAATAAATCACCAGACGGATGGCTGCAGTCTATTGTACGCCACCTAACGACATAATCTGACGATACAGTTGCCTACCACACACATACACTCGAACGTATCGGAAACTTACGTAATTAATTGCCGGTGGAAAGGCGCGCACTACATTAAACCATTCAGCGAGCGTGTAAACTCGGTCTGTTCCAGTTATTTACCGATATTCGTCATTTATTTTCGGCTCGACAGACGAGTGTAATTAACAAACAGTTTGCTGCGGTTTGTAAATATTTCGAAAATTTTGACGGCTGAATGTGATTTATTACCGTGGGATGTCGGATATGTAACACAAAAAAAGGATCGAAAACTATTTCCATTCAAATTTATTCTGGTTTATTCTATTTTTATTCTAATTTATTCGATTCTTATTGACGTTTGAGAAAAATATGGTTTTGTTTGGAAAGTGGAACTAAATTCCGGTAATTGCAGCTAATACTTTCTTCCTTTATTTGCTAGAGTTTACGACTAAGCTAAGAGGAAGATTGAAGACGATTGAAGAAGATTGTAGAAGATTGAAGAAGATTGTAGAAGATTGTAGAAGATTGAAGAAGATTGAAGAATATTAAAGAAGATTGAAGGAGATTGAAGAAGATTGAAGAAGATTGAAGAAGATTGAAGAAGATTGAAGAAGATTGAAGAAGATTGAAGAAGATTGAAGAAGATTGAAGAAGACTGAAGAAGATTGAAAAATATTGAAAAAGATTGAAAAAGATTGAAAAAGAATGAAGAAGACTGAAGAAGAATGAGGAAGATTGAAGAAAATTGAAGAAGATTTAAGAAGATTCAAGAAGATTGAAGAAGATTCATGCTTTCATCGCAGAAGAAAGCAGACTCTACTTCTTTCACCACTGGTGATTGGTTTGTTTACCTTTCCTCGAAATATTTGCAAATATTTGAACAATTGGGGTACATCATCGCCATTTTTGCTAATAGAAATGGAAAATCTATATTGAAAGAGTTTAAAGCTTGCGAATAATAGCTTGTGATGTATTACTTAATAGAAGGTCAACTTTTGGAGATATAGTAGATTAGTAATTTTCTGTAGCTTTGAAAACTGATACAAAATTATGTTAAGCATATGCTAGCAAATTAGTTTGATGCAGTATCTCTTTAGAGGATTGTAGCTTATGGATTGTAGGTTAAGATAGAGCAAATAAGTCGTAGACTATCACTAAATTCATGGTGCCATCTTTGATTGCGAGAACAAGTTCCTCTAGAACAGGTTTTACAAAGCTAATACAATGTAGCATCTTCTACGCAAATAATGCTGACATTATATCTCATGTTAGCGACATAGCAGCATTAATATCAATTTTAAATGATTTTAAAAAAATTATGAGTGGTGGTTGTATACACTTTCCAAAACTGTTAATCACGTGTTAATCAATCATTTTTTCTTGAGCAGAGATTTGGATCAACCCCAAAATAATTTTTATGGCCTCTTGTAGAGTTTTGAGGTCATCTGCTCTAAACATTGTACTTTATACACATTATAAACATTCTGATTTTGAGTTTGAACTGGTTATTACATCAAGAGTCGTAGCCAGTCATAGCCTAACTAATAAGTTTGTTTAGCTTGTAATGTGAGTGTTAATTGCAGCAGCCGCTAAGTTGTATGACTTATTTAACTATTGCTACTTCTTGGTTATCCACTCTACAGCGACTGATGGATTGGTCAAAAAAACAATTTTGCTGGAAAACAAAATTTCAGATACCTACTATCGTAAAGCTTAGTGTAATTCCTTTTGCTAAAGAACTTGCTTGATTTCATGCTAATTCCTTCCTTTCTCTTTTTGAAACAGTTCTTTGGACATCTCAATTCGGCCATATTTTAGAAAAACTTGGTTCTTTTCATATTTCTTTCAAAACAATTTACCATCTTTTGATGAATAAAGTTTACTACTACTACAAACATAACCTATTGTATCGGAATTAAAGTATCCGTAGACGGATTTAGGCACAATAGCTGCAAGTCACCAGTAATCTGTCTCGATCTATATGATCACCATGTAAAGATTTAACGCACGAACCACATAAAGCAAGACAAACAATATGCGTAGGTACTATAGAAACATTTCTAGGTAATTGTGTGCAACTGTGCTAGGATTCTAGATAAGAGAAGTAGTCGCTCTTATGATATACAACCTGCTTGTTGTTTTCTGATGGAACCTTATGAATTACACGAATGGATTATGGATCTTTCTTCTTTGATGTAACAGAGATGCAAGAATATTTTGTTCCAAAACAGAACTGTTGTCATCAAGAAAACCATCTACATCAACACCGCAGAAGGAATTCAGTAATACTACATTCTAGTACTTGATGTGTAAAATGTTATTAACGCACGAAATTGTGATAGGGATTCTTGAGGAGGAATTTCTGAGCAAAATTGCTGAAAATAATGGAAGAGAAACTAGTAGAAGATATCTTTATAAGACGTCTTATACTCACAATCAGTAGTAAGAACTTTTAGGACAATTTTTGAAAAAAGAAATCTTGAAAAATTCTTTGTCAACATCTGATTTACAATAATTTTGGTCGGGAACATTAAATTAAGCATACGTTCATGAGGTTTCTATAGACCAACACGATGTAAGCGATCTCTTAAAGTGTAGATTCTAATTTCATACTTATTTTCTGTTGGTACCTTGTTAGTTAATGGGTTTGTGTAGCAATACACCTTCATATTTTCACCAAATTAAATTTTTATTTCAAATTTAAGTTTTTTAATCTAAAGAAAGGAATCTATCTGTCCCAAAAGTGTTTTATTAATTTCGTCGATTTTTTTTGTCGCTTTTATAGCGTTGTAGCATTTTTATTAAAAATTAGTATGAAATACACTTTAAGCCTTTTTACTGCTCACAGAACTTTTTATATGAGTAGATTTGTTTCAGAGCAAAATAATTAACAACCTTCGTTAACTAGAACGCTTTAAGCATCCCACGTTGCACATTAATTCTCATTTGAATGGATAACGTTAGTGACGATAACTAGGAAGCGTTCCCATTTGAAAATTCATGGAATTTTCTAGGAGTACAGCGGCGAAGCAAATCTGAGAATGTCGGCAGAGTACTGACTAATAGAATTTAATATTTTTAGGATGACATAATAGATACAAAAATAATTTAATACATTCTAAGAATAATATTTTATCTTACAACATTAATTATTGCTTATACATACATATAAGTACACATACCAGGAGAAACGCTGCTGCTAATAGTTGGTATACATTCGTCATTTAGTATGGCTACTATTTCAGTGTTATAAAAAGAAACTATTCTATCTGAATCAATTATCAAAAGCACGGCATCCCTACCTCTCAAGGTTGTAAAGTGCTACAGCTGTTATACAAAGTTTGTTTAGATGTAATTATGCTAAATAGAAATTTATGCGTGATCACAGGATTTGGGACTTTTTGTCGAACAATGAAATAAAAGGAATTTAACATTCTGGCATGAAATTAACTTATTAAGTTAATGTCTTTGCCTTGTACATATATTGCATTGCACATAAAATGCTAAAGGCATTTAACGAACGACTGAAACAAATGGAATTATTATATTATTTCAATGTGAAAAAATCTGTGTTCTATCTTTGTTCATAATAATAAATGAATTCATCGAGATAAAAGTAATGACAGTTATAAAAAAATGTTCTGGTAAATGTCAGTATGAACTTGTTAAACTACATATTCTGAATTCACAACCAAAAAATAATTGCATTTACAATATTATAATTTTTCCATGTAGCTACCTGTAATTAAATCAGTTCCGCTGCTTAATTGTATTAGTTTGACGTTTACATTGCGGAATGCAACATTGCAATTTAAATATTAGGAAGGAGAATACACTTTTTTATATACAGGCTGTCCGCGATATACAAAGCATGCTTTTAAGGGATGATAGCTACAACGATTTGGAAACAAAAATATATAATACACCTTGGGTCTATCTGTAAGCGTAAACGAGAAAAAAAATTATTTCTCATGTCACAAACTTCGACGCATACTGTACAGCCGATCAATGTAGGATTTACCCGAGCATTACAGGCGTGTGTTCTTGCAAATAGGCAACACATCGAGCCTTTCCTGTAATTTTCTCCTGTCTCTCAAAAAGGTCCTTTTTAGGACCAGCAATTTATCACAAATAAAAGAAAAGAACTAAATTTTGTAGTAGCCTTTACGAAAGAGCCTAAAGCGCCATAACATAATTGCACTATTATTAGGTACATTATTTTCATTCAATGCGACTTTCCCTCAACTTAAATTTTCATTTACCGATCGAAAGCTGCTATTAAACACGCCATTTATACTCGAACTTCAACATAACATCGATTTTATTGTCATAGCATTATTAAAAAAAAACTCAAAGATACCTCTTTCCTATTGATCGGATAGTTTTAAAACGTATGGCCATTGACTTCGTACGATACAATGGTCTAATGTAGTTCAAGGTTGTATAAACACATGATGCTTAGCTTGCATCTGTGCTTCTATTGAATACGTGTACAGTATGGTGTAAGAGAAATGACCACGCTTCAATTTCAAAGTATTAAATAATTCGTTTTCGTCGTTGTTTTCAGTTATTTTCAACTCTAGATATTTGATATGGTTTTTGGGTTATTTAAGAAACAATATGGATGAGTTTTCTTGTACAGTTTGACCAAATAAGGTTTTTTAGAAATATTTTTTTTTCTCGTTTACGCTTACAGATAGACTCAAGGTGTATTATATGTTTTTGTTTCTAAATCGTTGTAGCTATCATCCCTTAAAAGCATGCTTTGTATATCGCGGACACTCTGTATAGTCGCTGCTACCGCTAAATATGTAAGTATGTGGTGGCTTTATGTGATGGTTTGAACGCAACACTAGCATATATGTTTCTTCTCTAAGGTTTTCAATCAAGTATTGACATCTACTAATGGAAACAAATGTGAAGCTCAATGGGGGCTGATCTAGATGTATTTCCCAGCTAAAATATTTAGTTTTTCTTTCCGTCGTGGGAGCTTCAGTTACGTCTTATAACTCGAATCTAGAATATTGGCAAGTAAAGGGAATGTGTGTCTCCTCTAAAAATTTCTGACTCTTTCCGTCGTGGAACTTTCTTTTATGTGTTACAGTATTGTACGGTATATATGTGATAGTGGCCCCTATTTTGACAGTTCGACATCAATAGTTAAGGAAATATTCTTTGGATTTCTTGGTGTAGAAACTAAAAGACTAACTCACTTCAACGCCAAAAACTTATAATAATTATACAATTATATTATCATATGATTGTCTCAATAATGTTTAAGCAGCAAATTTTGGCTGGGTAATACGTTTCAAAGTCGAACAAAAATCAAACAAATGTCTTCGCTTAAAACAGGATCCTAGTATGTGTGCATGTTGCGGTAATGAATATCCAACAATAAGAGTTTAGTCCTTATTCGATTCAACTTACTCTAGTCCCAAACAATGTCCGAACAAAGTCATAATCAGAACCATGGAATCCTGTTCGTACACATAAAGAACAAGCAAAAATCAAGAATTGAAACTACTGAAGACAGCATAAGTTTGAATTCCTCATGAACACCAACAAACGGGCAATAGTTTGAAAACTGTGATAGTATAAGTTCCCATTCCCAGCATTGGTCTTCTGAAAATCCTTTTGGTCTAAGCCCTTTTCTCCTGGCCTGATATCTAGTTCCCCTCTGGTATTTCGGAATTGAATGACGATAATTTCATTGCTAAATAAGAGAAAATATGTAACTATTTTTCCAGCATCATGGTCGCAGTCTGGTTACCCGAAAATAAATCTGCGATGTTACATTCAAGTATATAACGCAGAATCGTTAAGTTTGATGGTGTCCTTCAACCTTCATGGTGATTGGGAAATGGCTTTGCTTTTGCAAATAGTTAGAATCAATCTTAAACCTCCACTTTTGCGATCTGTCAAAAACGCTCTAAACGTCAACAAGATGACTAGTTCAACACGATATAGGGAGCCTTAGAGGCTGGCGAGCATAAGAATATGCAGCGCATATAGGACCATATCCACAGAAGGAGTTGGGGTCATAGCTGGAGTGCTCCCCATACTAATCGAAGAAAGAAAAAGACGGTACAAGCGCGAACTAAAAGAAATCGTCAGGGCAGCATGCGCTAAGAAGTGGCAAGACAAGTGGGACACCGGTTCCAATGGAAGATGGACGTGGCGGCTGATCCCGGGTATTGCTACCTGGGTTGATAGGCGATACGGGGAAACCGACTACTTCCTCACACAAGCCCTTTCTGGACACGGGTGTTTCCGAGCATATCTATACCGGATGCGACGAGCAGACACGGACCAGTGCACCTACTACGGGGAAACCGATAACGTGGAGCATACACTTTTCATATGCTCAAGATGGCAAGAGGATAGCAACGTCTATAAGGAAACGACAGGTCTTGCATTCAATCTGGAAAACATGAGGCAGGGACTAACAACAACGAAGAAGGCATGGTTAAGTATGTACGAGTGCATAAGACGCATCATAGAGACCAAAGAGAAAGAAGAAAGACAACTAGCAAGTTAGCTAATACGGCTTCCTGACATCGAAGTAATGCGAAAGCGGTTTCCGATGCACTGAGCGAGATGATGAGGGACAGAGGTTTTTAGTCAGTAAGAATCTGACACGTCCCGCACACCTCCACCTAGCTGCAGAAGTCTTATGCAAGATTTTCCTCTCCTTCATAAACAAGAGAGCCTTAGATAACACGAACACGTATAAACCTAGGGGTTGCAAATTCCTCACGTAATTCGATCCTACAAGTCATCTCGTACTGTGAAGGACTGGATTAGGGAAGTCAGATCCGAATTTATATCAACGTGGTGGATCTTAAATACCAGTTAGGTGTTGGAAACTGTCAAGCACCGACACCAGTTGAGGAAAGATAATTGCTTTTGCTATTGGTATAGGGAGTTTAAATGGCTTCAGCAATGTAGGATAGGTTCAAGTAGAAACTTACTGGCGTGTAGCTAGGTGGGGGATCCTGGTGAAGCTTCTGAAGCATGACGATATTGGTCCGTTTCCAAACGGCCAGAAATGTTCTCATACTTAATATTGCACAATTTAATCCTCAAGCTGTATTAAAGTGGAATGTTTTGACAAACGTGTAAGGAGATCTGAAATGTCTGTCGTCTTAAACCTAGTTGTTGTGAGTAACTTTTTTGCGAGTAGTTGACTTGAATGGCAACAAATTGCAACAAATTACGCCAAATTTTGATCAAGAAAATGTATATACGTAGGGTCTACTAGCGTTGAGCTAGGTATTCCTAAGGACCTTCTACAATAGCACACAGTTCTGCCTAACAAATCGGTTAGGTTTGTGGCAAGCGTTATTGAGATTTTACATCCTGGCCCATAGATATCTGTTTCTAATGTCCTTTTTGTTTTGAATCCATACGTATACCAGCGTAGGGAAAGATTATGTGAGTTAGCTTTATCTGCCTCGTTGCTGTTTGTCGCTTGTGGATTAGTACTTCAAAGTGGTTGCCAAGGTCGAACCTCAGTGTCTTTTTTCACCTCTAGGTGCAGAGGAGTGATATCGAGTAAAGCTTCCATAACTGGGGTTGGAAAAGCCCACTATTCTTGCTTTGCTTTACTTGTTGGCCACCATACCAGTGATGCATATGTGACCATAAGTGTGACTATAGCCAACTAGATCCAAAACCTCCAAGTTTTCCTAAAGAGGAGACAGCAAACCTATAACGCTTGTATAACGTAATGCAGATAAATTTCTGATTTAGCAAAATATGCAGACATTTCGGTTCAGTAGATAAATCAATCGGGGTCTTCCCCAGAATGGGTACCATTAGAGATAACTTTCTTGTTTTGTAGTTGGTACTGCAGTTATTTTACATATGTGGATATATGTGGATTGAGGTTCAGGTGCTTCTCAAGGCACTACGATAGTATCTGATTCAAGGTAGACTCTATACGGGTTGAGGATAGACCGGTGTATACTCATATTACTAGGTAACCTAACTTTTGAAATTCTATTAAACCAGCTCTGCCACCTAAATTAAAAACAGCACCAAAGATAATTCATATACGTTCCTTTTATCAAAAAAAAAAGTAATTGCTTATAAAAACTAAATGTTTTATACCTCGAGGATCTAAAAGCTCTCTATTCACTAAAAATATCCTGGCCTCGTCGAAGAATAAAATATGAAACGACATTATTAACAGCCGTAATGTCCTGTATTTACGCCAGAGAATTTCCTTTCAATAATGAATGGCAAGTTTTATGAATTTCGTGGCTATATAAGCCCGTCGTAATGGAGAGGTTACAACAAAAAATTGTTACGGCTCATAATATTGTCATTATTCGAGATTTTCTGCCGATCCCTCGCTTTATCGAGATAAAAATCAATACGATACTTTCCGATAAAGAGGTCGCCGCTAAAATTACTAGACAAACAATAAACCGCAAAGTCCAGATTTATCGAGTCCTACCTTTTAATGGAAATAATTACGAACTACCAATTACAGAAGAAACGTATACATACATCTATTCGTATTAAAAGTTGCTGACAATTTCTTATGTTTGTGCGTACATACATATGTAAAACTAGAGCTGCAATTTGCCTTGCCAAATTCTCACCAAAAGGAAGAGGTGAGAATTTGCTATTAAGGGATGTAGATTGAATAATACTAGTAAACCTTTCCTGAAAATGATACCAGCGGGTCAGGTGTATTATTCGCATTAATCCCTTAGGTGTAAAACTTTCCTAACACCTAACTCCATTTTGATTACAATCCAAACTGTATTCACTTTGTTAGAATACTATTTACTAATTTATATTAGGTGAGATTAAAGCTACAGCCAGGTGGAATAAGGCTATTTCTGCGAGTGTAATAAATTGATATCATGCTCCTTTCGTCGGATTACAAGGATGCTAACGGTTAAACGAATTAAATTTTGTATCCAGAAAAAATTAGATAAATTTAATTTTTTCGTTTATTTAAAGTGATGAATAGTATTTCCTAAACTGGAATTTTACTTTTAAGCGCCGCATTGTATGGAATTTACTAGAATCCAACAGTATGCTAATAAATATTAAACGTATACATATTTCTCGTCTGGAATTAATCTGCCCCAGTACAATGTCTTGCTTCGACTAATTTACATTTTAGGGATAGTTTTCCGGGTACGTTTCAAAAGAAACGGACAACTTCCCGGAATGTTATTATTCTTAGCGCAAGCTACACGGCAATTGTTAGAAAACAACAGGAAGGAAATTGTTGTTTAATATATTTTATTTTTTGAAAATAATACTCTTCATACTTGGGTATATTCGCGGAACAAGGAAACCGTTTCAAATCTTTTATTCTCTGGAATTTTTCCACGTAATTAGAACGAGCGGAAGTAATTATAAACGATGGAAATGTTATCACACAATGTAACTAATTAAGAAAATTTTAGCGTAACATGCGCTGAAAATAGAATATATTATGTATGTATATACGTCTACCGTGTGGTGATAAAGTTTGGAACCAAGCTCTTATTTGATTAATACAAATTAAAAAGAAAAAAATCTCGGACAGGTCAATTTTATTTTCTTGAACGATAGCTTTTGGCGTACAAATTTTGGTTGTAACATCATTTGTTTTTCCGCGATGATGTTCTTCGCCAATTTTTTTAAATGACAACCCTCAATTTTTTTTTTAGTTTTTGAAAGATGTACCCACCACTTGAGTGATGATCTTGCACAACAGTTTTCTCGAGAAAAGGTCACATTTTTCCAATAAAATCAAATTTTATTTTTAACAACACGACCGTCTAAAAAGCAAACAAAAACATAAAACATTCGTAAACTTTTTTCATTAAGAAATATTTATCAAGTTTTTTTGATTCTTTCAATACAAAACAAAAAGGAATCATAGCAACGTTGAAGCCTAATGTTTATTGAGATTGGTAACGTGATACTGACGTTCTTACAAATAAAATTTCAAAATCAATAGGTTTTTCGAAGTTTTGTAAAAATGACACATTTAACTGAACGTGAAAGAATAGAAATTTTAATGATGGTTGGGTATGGCAACGAACTCATACAGTAGTATGTTGTATGTTATTCAATCAAGAGCATCCTGATAAACTTCCAATTATAAGATCTACAGTTAGTAAAATAGTTGCCAAATTTATGGAACATGGATTTGTGAAGATTTGCCTCGGCAAGGTAGATCTAAAGTAAACGAAGAAACAATGTTGAATATCTTGCTTGAAGCTGAGGAAAATCCTCATGCGCGTACCAGACAACTGGCCCTGAACAACGACTTACACCATACTATTATTGTGAAATTGTTTAAAAAAGAAAAGTATCACCCGTACAAATTACAGCGAATACACGAATTAAATGAGGATGATCCAGAATTGATGTTGCGATATGACGAAACTCCCAACTTGTTAAATAGCATTATTTTTTCTGATGAAGCTACTTTTCATCTCAACGTAAATGTACATCGCCACAATTGCAGGTTCTGGTCACGAGAAAATCCTGACTGGAGTCAGGAAGTCCACAACCAACACCGACAAAATAAATGTTTGGGTAGGAATCATAGGACGACAGTTTTTAGGATCTTTCTTTATTGATGGAAACATAACTGGTGGCCGATATTTAAACCTTCTTCAATTAGAAGTGGTGCCAGATTTGGCAGCCCCCTTTCCAAATAATTAAATTCACATGTGGCCCATCCGAGTATTTGATTTCAGCAAAATGGTGCGCCTGCCCATTTTGCCGAAGATGTGCGTAGATATTTGGACGTCACTTTTCCGGGAAGATAGATAGGAAGAAGAGGCACAATTGAATGGCCACCTCGTTCTCCTGATTTAACACCATTAAATTTTTTGTGGGGTTGTTGTTGTTTTAATTTAGTATATCGTTTTATGTTTTTGTTTGCTTTTTAGACGGTCGTGTTGTTAAAAATAAAATTTGATTTTATTGGAAAAATGTGACTTTTTCGGTTGTCTAAAAATTTATTGCAGGAATTCTTACTCATCAAGCACTAATTATAATTCAGTTAGATTAGATTCAGGCTGAGTGTTTTGTGGTCCAGATTGAAATTTTGATTGAAAACACTTAAAACCAAAGTAAAGCACAGTACAAGCTCTCTTAACTGGTTACTCATCATGACTTACTTTTTCCTCTTGGGTTTCGTCTTCTCATTCTTCTGCTTCGCTGTTCTCAAGTGTCTCCGTCTCCACAACTGCTTGTATAACTTGATCATCATTCAAGAAATCGCTCTCTAAGTCGTCATCACCAGTCATTTACTCTTCGACATCTTGCTCCACAATTTCGTCATCACTGCAAGTTGGCAGTAATTTCATCAAATCATTCAGTAGTGCTACACTGTCATCTTGTTCAGTTACTAGATGGGAATGAGGTAGTTCGTTGTCAAGTGTAGTCCTTTATGTTGATGGATTTCACAGCTGATACAAGATCTATTTCTCCAGTTTCCATCCTCCCTAAAATCTCAGAAAGCAGTTTGCGCCAATATGGCCTGGTTCATTGATTGAATGAGTTTTTTCACTTTGAAGTTCGGTTGGATGATTACCAGCATTGTCTAAAACTAAAATTGTTTTTCCGGTAATTTACGGTTCCTTAATTTCGTTTTTACTTTCGAGACAAACTCATTTATGAACCAATCCTTGAAGATGTAAGAATTCATCCAGGCTGACTTCTGGGTACGATAAAACACTGGAATTAAAGATAGATTTATCCTCTTGAATGCTCGTGGTTTTTCAGCATTGAATATATGGCAATTATAATTCGTTCTTTGTTGCATTGCCAACAGAAAAGGTTTTTTTTTTGCGGCAGCTGCTTGAAATTTAGCCCAGTTTCGTCTACGTTCTAAACTTGTTCTGAAAGGAACTTATCCGTACTGGTTTGATTACAAAGTCATTTGCTGCAGGAGCATCTGCTGAATTTTTTTTTTCCACAAATGTTTACAAAACTGACTCTATCGTTCTTCTTCCATCTTGCTAACCACCCACCACTGGTTGCAAACTCAGCCCTCTTGCAAAAACCAGAGCCACAAAGCGTCCAGAACCATCTCATTTGTAGGCCTTTTCGAAGTTCTTCACTCTGTCAAAACTTTTTCCGTCTCAATTTGAGTGCAAGAGTCTTCAGTAGATTTTCAATTACGACGCCAATCGTTTACTCATCTTTTTCCCACGTTCAGTCCATTACAAATCATAACAGTACAAAGTCAGCGAGGTGACATTTTTTCAACAGGACGAAGCAACATCCTACACAACAAGAATAAACATGAATATTCTTAATGGCTTATTTCCAAATCAAGTTATCTCTCGAAATGGAGATATCACATGGTCCGTTCGTATACCGGTACTCTCAATGTGCCACTATTTCTTATGGGATTACCTGACGACCAACGTGTACCACCATGAACAACTGAAGTCCTGAAAGAACGAATTCGAGCAGAAGTGGCTCACATATCAGTGCAAATGCTGCGAATTGTCATGAGTGACTTGTGTGTACAACAATGTGCACGCCTGAAATGTCGTCATTTTTAAAACATAAAATGCTTGTTCATGTAGTTTAAAGTAGTGAAAATCAAGTTCAAGTTTTCAAAATTTCTCGTTGTTTTGTCCCACCCTATATTTGTGTTCTGAGAATAGGTGCAGTTGTTTTAATTAAAGTCCTTACGGGTTTTTATGTTATTTCTCAATTTTTCTTCTTGCTTCATCTGACGCTGTTTACAGAATATACGGAAACAATACCTACCAGAAAAAATATAAGAACTGAATCAAAATTATGAATAGAACAGAAGTATTTGTGACAATAGGCGTATTCATTTATCTGTTTGGTCATTTTAGGTTAGTTCAGTTTCTTAAGGAACTGATCTGGTTGTGTTTTTTTTAATAACCAAACTCAACTAATTAAACTCACCTTCCTTTACTCCTCTACTAACTACCCTAACATTACTTTGACGTAAACGGTTTGAACATTGGTCACTTGTACGTTTTTTTTATGTTGCTTGTTCAGTGACTTCAGATTTTTGGTTTGTTCTGGTTTGTTCACTTTAACCAAAGTGACCTAACCAAACAGATAAACGAATACACCTAATGATAGTATCCGTATGAAGCTAACCCATACTAATATGGATGTGCGGCCTGAAACAATCGAATACAAAAGAAAAATTATATACAGTAGTGTTGTACTATGCTGGGTACCAGGACACACTGGAATCAGTGGCAACGAGAAAGCTAATTTATTAGCAAAGAAGGCCGCCACAACATCATTTGTGGGACCAGAACCATTTTGCGAAATAGGGATAAACACTTATGAAGGAGAAGCCAAGGACAGGGAGCAGAAACTCAGAGCAACCCTCAGGGAAAATCTTCCCGGTCTGAGACATTCCAAGGTATTTCTTGGAAACTTCAATAAGCAAAGAACAAGGACGTTGCTAGAATAAAGTAGGAATAAACTACGTGAACTTGTGGGTTTTCTCACAGGGCACTGCCACCTTGGGGAACACACGACAAGGATCGGTTTGAAACACAATAGCGACTGCAGGTTCTGCGGGGGGAAAGCGAAAACCCGGAGCACCTGATATCCAATTGCGTGGCTATTGCAGCGGTTCGCGCCAGTCATTTTGATAAAGATGTCATTGACGAACGGGAAATACCCTCCTTGAAACCATCACAGTTATTCCAGTTTATTAAAGCCCTTGAACTGGATGGGGAGCTATAGCTGGGAACAAATACCAACAATGTATAGCTCAGGTAGGGGGGCACAATAGATCATTTGGTCGGAGTGCAACATCACCCTTAACTCAAATTCTAATTCTACAGTATTGTTATATTAATAGAAACATAACTGGTAATAAACGAAGAAGAAACTGGACAAAGTACTGACTAGGAACTTTGTCCATTACGACCCACTGTTCTGTCTCCGAAGCTACTTGACTCTGTAAATTAAATTTCTGTTATATCTGTCGACAGAAATGATTCAAGCAATGGCCCAAAAGAGAAGATGAAGAGAATGAGCTAGAGGGAGAGGATGAGAATAAAACAACAATGGAAGAAATCCAAAGAGCGATTAAAAAATTGAAAAACCGGAAGGCACCAAAGAAGATTTAGAGACGATCAAGAGGAGACCAGAAAAAAAGGAAGTATGTAGTTCTAAAATTGTTCATGAATGTTTATGGAAAACTGCTATCAATTTTCTTCGGATAATTTTGATTCTATAGTTGGTTTTTTGGTTTGTACATCCGAAACCGCATAAACGAAAATAATCGAAATCCTTTCTCATCAATAAGACAACAAGTTCCCAAAAGTTTTATCAATCTCTTAACACGAATTTTAAAGCAAACATTACTATTGCTCCACCTCATAACTATATGGCTGAAAAAACTTTTGTTGAAGCTTTCTTTTTCATTCGAATTTTCTCTTAGACCTGCATTCTTTTGAACAAAAGGACTTCTTCTGCAGAAAAAGGGAAAAGGAGGACATAGAAAGAAAAGCAAAGCTATAAGAGAAAAATATAGTGAAATTATAGTGAAATTCGTCCTAATCCTTAATTCTGGTCGCAGAACTAATCGTCTAATAACCAAAATTTACTTTTTTAACGTTCCTTTCATATTTCTCATCTAAAAAATATGGCATTTATCTCATTTAAAACAAGTTTAGTGAATAATAACCATGCTATTAAAACATAAGTTAAAAGCTACTAACTGTACTGCAATTACAATTTCTCCTAAAGCTTTCCGTAATCAATTATGGACAATCATCAATTATGGATTATCATATCACTAACTTTCATCAATTAATCGATCACAATAAATAAGTACTTTGAAAATTCCGGAAGACGCCACTGGTCTAGCATAAGATACTATCTCCAACTTCAATCGATCAAATTCTTGCTATCGCTTTAATGCAATAGTAAGCATTTCTAAACAAGAATTGGATTTCCACTATAACATACATCAGCTGTGCAGTATCTGAAACAATTTGACCTATTTCAGGGAATCTCTGCATTCTTTATATAATACTGTTCTGAGCACTAAAATACATATACCAGATAGCACCCTGGAGATACAGCTTTATCTCTAAAAGAGAATTAAGCAACGAATGACTACATATGTAGATGTCCGCATCGCCGTATTAAATCCAAACACTCTCCGAAAATCGAAATGTTTGAAATAATTAAACGGTACATGAAAATTCAATTAATAACGCGCAAGAAGATTAAATCATAAATTCTCAATGAGGAGTGAAAATACTGCAGCGGATTTTTTACTTTTTATCCAGACAGCGTGAAATTAACTTTCCAACGGTTTAATAATAATTTTTTTTACAGATTCCGCTCATTCCAGTGGTAGTATGAATACTAGTGAAATAAGCCAGTATACTCCGTATGACGAGAGACCTGAAACCTACATCGTTCCCGTGCTGTTTTTTCTGATATTCGTTGTTGGCGTGCTAGGAAATGGTACCTTAGTTGTTATATTTTTACGGCATAAACCCATGAGGAATGTACCGAACACGTGAGTATTAAAGTGTTATTAGATTTATGGTGTATATCTGATGACATTCTGTTTTACATGAGTGTAGTAGCTAGTTATAATGCAACTAGAGATATATGATTTTATTGAATTTATGCAAAATCGCACACATTCAATATTTAATAACATAGGAATGGATTTAGCCTTATGGGGACTAGCTCCAACAATATGCAATCTTAGATTGTTTTGGAAGTTTTCTTCAAAGAAATTGCTACCATGAAATTGCTACATAACATGAATACCCTTAATCTTTCAGCCCAAAATGATCTCTAACTTACCACTTCTGAAGACGGGAACAATTGCGTTAACATCAACCTGTTCCAAATGTGCCTGTTCCAGGTAGTGATATGTTTCCCGTTTTCTTGAGGTGATACACCAGATGACCATGACCACTGAATATAGCTATGATGGTGCGAAAATTTCTTTTGTTGAGGTCTAGCAGAAGTTTAGCTTTGCTAGCTGAAACTCTTTGAAACTTTTTTAATTGTCTTTGAGGGTTTTGGAATGTTAATCACAAATTTTCTGATTTTTTCTACCCCATTTGATTAGCCTTATTTTGCGCCAGATCTTTGAGTTTTTTTATTTGAAGAGATCCATCGTAGCTTCTCCTTTTACTTGCAGGCGCAAAAGAGTATACTTTTGGCATATAATCTGTGAGCATTACAAGAAATCCTTAGCAAGCTAACGATCGCAAGATTAGCCACTTATCCTTGATCAGTGAACAGCAAAACTTCGAAGCTAGTGGCGCCTTTAGTACAGCCTAGCGATCATCTATGGTCTTTATTAACTCATTGAAAATTTAATTCCGAAATCCAAAATTAATAACTAAGGCATGCACTGATGTCAAAACAAGATCTTCGCTAGCTTAGAGATGACTTGAGAATAAATAATAGGTTGAGAGAGCCATATCAACACCTAGACCTGCCTCTCTCAACCCATAACTTATTCTCAAGTCATCTTTAGCCCTTTCGCTGGATTCGTGGATTGATGACGTCCCCATATCAGAACACACTATATAATGTTGCACAGTTACTCTATTTGAAAGTTCTGATGGTTTATTCACATTGTGCTCAAATGGGGACATTCAGTAGATTTGCAAAATGTCGAAGCTGCCATCTATACTTTATGGCACTTTATGGCGTTAGCAGGTGCCTGCATCCATTTTTTTATAATTTTGACAGTTAGAGTGTGACAAATGGAAAAAAATGTTTTGTATTTCAAATGTAAATCGATAAAAATTGAATTGTAGCGACCATTTACTAAATATTTAGTTCCAAATCGGTGTGATCATGTGAGGACAGTGTGAGAATGGCATTGCAAGCGTCCCCTCACCATTGCAAACGATAGTATAAATCAAAAAAGAAAATTATTTACAGCTACAACAATCAGAAGTGATAAAAAACTACAATCAGCACATGGGTAGAGTTGACAAAATTGATTTTCTCATAACTTTATACCGCACATTTATTCGCTCCAAGAAATGAACACTTCCCAAGTTCACTATTGATATTGCTTGCACAAATTCGTGGATTGAATACAAAAACCAAGCTATGAAATTAGAAATTCCTCCAAAATATATTATGGATTTACTCCATTTTAGAGCTCACATTTCCGAAGTGCTTACTAAAATTTACAAGACTGTTAGTAGGAAAAGGGGCCGATCACAGTCTCATAATCAAGCTAAACCACCACCTCCAACAAAAAGGGCAAATGTGGAAATGAGACTTGAAATGAGACTTGATAATGTTGAGGATTTAACAAAAATATGAGAACAAAGGATTTTAGTATGAGCACCAAATTGTAAGGAAAAAACAAGATTTGTTAATTGTATGTACAATGTTTATCTATGTCTGGATAGAGCCTGAAAGTGTTTCTATGATTACCACACTTCTTTGTTAATAAAAGAGTTAGAAAAAAGCAGGCTTATATTTTTAACTACGAAAATATACTAACTTTTACAATGTCCTTATTTGGGCACGTAATATAGCCCCGAAACGGTGCCGCCGTGGCACTTTGAATTGGGCTGCAAAATCATTTAAAAAGTAGACAACTTAAATGGCATAATGTATTATTTTTTTTAAACAGGCAAAAAATGTGAGCGAAAGGGGAAGATCTTATTTTGACTTATCAATGCATGCCTTGACACATGTGATCTCTAAGATAAGTTTTTTTGTTGAATTTATGAACAGTTGTATACTTAGTTCTATGGAGTTAAAGGTGCGATCTCTCGCGTTCTGCACAACTATGTAGTTTGTACACTATCAGTTGTCTTTCATCAGATTACAAATAAACTCTAGCAATATTATTAATCTCAGTCATTGTACTGCTGAGGAGATATGGACTTATGTTGCTATTGTGCCAATAAATAATAAAAGTACCACATACTGCTTGTGCACTCATTGAACTATACTCACCGTCTATGTTCTTATCACATATGTATATAACATATTTGGCCTCCGTTGGTAGCAATTTATAGCCAAAACTGGTTTGACAGCACTGGTTCGTTTGGAGAATTTGCTTCTCCAAACAAGTCAAATTTGGTCTTTCCTTAAAGTCAGCATTGGACATTCTTCTTAGTCCAAGTTTACACTATACGCATGATTTACCGTGGGCTTAACGAAGCAATGTTTTCCAGAATCGTGAGAGCAGGTTATTTGCTCCAAACTAATGTAGCACTCTATGTAAAGAAATATAGGTATATCTGCCAGTTGCTTTTATGCATAAATGGTAAATATAGCCATAGGACATGCAAATCGTTCTAATTATTTACATCATTTGCTCGATTTTATATCATTGTTAGCAGAAGAATTGTTTCAAAATAATTTTAGCTTAATAAGTAAGATCATGAACAGCCTATTAACCAAAGTTTTCTGTTTCATAGACGGCTAAGTTTAAATCAGGTAAAGTTTATCTATAGATGAGGTTGCCTTCAATAGTGTATATGGAGGTGCTGCCAACTAATGTAAACAACTGCCAGAGAAATAATTATTCAGACAGTAGATATCAGGAATCTAATGAATCTGATTATCTACGGTTGTAAGTTTCTGATTCTTCCTTGAACCAAATTACCTGAAATCGATATAGTTCCACACATTTCCCACTTGGTTTTAGATGATCTCGCAGTAATCTTGCAGTGTATATCACACACTCGAGCAAATATTCCTCAGTCTAGCATCATTGTCTTTTGACTTATTGCGACTTCTGACTTTTTAGTGACCTGCACGTACCTTAAGTGCCAATTGTGACTGTGGCAAACTGTCATATATGCTACATCCAATTTAGACAAAATGTTACTATATTATATCACCAATAGAAAGGTAATATCGAACATTTGCGGTTAAATAATTACGCATTCCATTTATCTAGTCCAAGAAGACTGCCTAAGAGCCATTACCTATTTAATGTACAATTATCCAGAATTGTACAACTTATTCTATAATTAAAGCATCTTGCTCTCTTCCATCAAATTAGGATGTTATGCTTAGGTACCAATTAAGGTCGATTTTCAAAGTTTCACTTAAGTGGATATTAAACGGGTTATTATGGATAAACGCGCTTCATAACTAAATTTACCTTAGGAGCTTTCCTAGTAGTAGGTTAACATTGTTTGCTCTATATACATCTTTTTATATCTTTAATACTACTAAATCAACGATATACAAGTTCATGAATTTTAATTAATTGTATTTACAGTTTGTTAATTAAAAACATCAACACTTACTCCCTAAAGCATTACGTATACCTACCATTTTCCAATTATTATTAAAGTGGCGAACTCCGATAGCGGATCTTGCGATCTAACCAACATGCACTTCTGCAATACGGTCACGATTTTAACAAGATGTGTTGCAATATCCAGTTAGAGGAGTCCTGGATTGTATCGAGCTCATACTGGAAAATTGCATTTTTCAAGCTTACAATGGAAACGTGATGACATAAGGAAAAACGACAGCGGTGTATTAGGAAACATTTCTCCTCAATCCCTTCGTGTGAAGTAATTCTGTATTAGAGACGCAATAGAATTAGATTTATTTCCTATATTGCTGCTAATATAATCAGTTTTTATGTCGTCAGGTGAATGCAATGAGATTGGCAATTATATCGTAGTAAATTCCTCCGAGTTATAGATTTTTGTCACGTGTTATGTTTAAGAATTACATTTTGCTCACTTTTGGTGATGGTTGGCAATGAATTGGTGAATCGGTTGAAGTAGTTCCTAGTTCATTTCTAACGCTGTGTTTGGATAAACTTACGATCAATTCATCAATACTTTCAACTTCCAGTTGACCAAAACAAAAGTGTTGTAGCAGAAAATGATTTAGAGAACTAGAGAAGCTTGGTAGATAAAGTACAAGTCAAAGTGAACACTGAAGTCTTTACTAAGCAGATATCTGCGAAGTCGTAACGCAAGTGAGGTCTTTCTTGAGTAGTTTCTGCACCAGTGGAAATTGCACATCTAGCACATAGGTATTTTTGGAGGTGATACCTTAGACGATCGTGACCAGTGAATAAAGCTGTGTTAGTGCTAATATTTCTTTTGTTGAGCTCCAGCAGAAATTTACTCTTGGTGACTAAAGAGGTGCCGCACTTTTGTGATTGCCTTGAGCAGCTTTGGAATGTTAGCCCATCGAAGGGGAGTTTCTACGTGCCTTTTGGGCAGAGCTTTAAGTCCCTTGAGTTGAAGACTGTGTGTGGTACTATTCCAATGACACCCACTATGGCATTGGCTTAATTAAAAAAAACTTACCCACTAGCATTTTATTTCCAGAGATATTCACGTCTAAAGTGAATTTTCATCAAAATTTCCACATTTTTTGCTATTTTTTCATAATTTTCACCACTTTTCGCAAGCGCTAGCCGCCTAATTACAACCGCTAGAATGGAAGCAGTTTGATGAGGAGATTATTCTTAACTTTCTAGGTCTTTTAGTTACCGAGATATTTACATTTAAAGTGTTATTTTCATGAAAATTTCCACGTTTTTTGCCACTTTTCGGAACTTTGTATCATTCCAAAATAGTAGGCGGCGGAATAGTTTCGAATATGGCCGATAATGATGAAAGGTTGTAGTATATACTGCGAGAAGTTGCAAATAGTGATAGAATGTTGCAAAAAATGCTGAAAAATTGCAAAAAACCTTAAATTTTCCAAGAAAATACACTTTAAATTGCTAATTCTCGCGAACTAAAGGAAGGGCATTTTCATTGTGCTTTGTTTGGTCAACTAAAATAATATAATCTAATGATTTATCACTTGAAGGAGCTTCCTTTTGTTGTAGAATAATGTAATTCTGTAGCTCTTTTACTTTTCGAGGCATTCACCTTTTTCAAAATATTTTTAGACTTTTTCAAAATATCTCGGAAACTAAAGGAGCTAGATATAGTATAATTCTATGTATACTAAAAAACGGCATTCCTGGTAATCTTCGTGGTTTCTCATTTATCTGTTCTGACATTCTGAACATACCAAAAAGCATGCTTCGTTAGAACTCAGTTCTAGACCATTTGGAAGTAATTACTTACAATATGCTTTCTTGGGTGAACTCTTTGCTATGAAGACACTGTACATACTACACCGGCAGACAATTTTTGCTGACGATCTTTACTTCATCTCTAGGCATTTGTCAGAGAGATAAATTTCGCATATTTTGGGCGCAAATCGCCAAATATTCAAATATTCTTCCGAAGAACAGTCTCCTAACGAGTTCCAGTATAGTTGGCAGCAATAGAATTGGATAGTAATTGGTTTAATTGATCGTATGAACATGTCACACACTAATTTAAATAATTGAGGTGTAATTTAGGCTATCCCCCACTATGTGCCCCTAGGCAAACACAGTGAATGCAAGGTAACCAAGTAATTAACAGTAATAGTTCTCTTCAGATCCATCTGACAGTTGGCCCGACCATCCGACTGTGCCAAATTAGTCGATTGACCTTCTTAGAAATTGTACAGAATATAATCAAGTCCTGTATTTCTCTGGAATAGTTGCATCCAATGGAGTTCAAGAGTGTTGCCCAAATCTACATTTTGCCAGATTTATCATCCTTTTTTCACATTAATGTTTCAATTATTCAATTGACGTAAAGGGTATATCAAAGTTCCAATTTAAAATTTTTCTATCTACTGCTAGATGAGTAGTAAAATAATATAGTTAGCTTTTTAAACTTTCGAGATATTTTGAAAAAAGTGAGTACCTATCCTGGAAACTAAAACACCTAGGAAATAGCACCTTGCAGCAAAAAGAAGCTCCTCAATGCAACGATTCATTAAATCAGACGATAAGTTGGTTGTTTGATAAAGAATAAGATGAAATATTAGCGTTAGAGAGTAAACCTACGAAACTATTTTGTAAAACAAAATTGACAACTGCTTATAGGTTATCAATAGAAAGGAAGGCCTAAATGACCAAGAAAAAGCTATAAGCTCTAAAGGCTTGTATATACATATATTAACTATGACAGTTCTCCGGCTAAAGGGCAATATAGTAGGAACACTACAAGAGTTAAAAAAGAAATCTAGAAAAAAATACCAGCAAATATGTAGAAGCTTTCAAGGAAGACCAATCAAAAAAATATCTGCACTCAAATAGCAGTGTAGCAGATAACGATGTTTGTATGACATTAAGACTTCAAGATCAAATTCATTCGTGTGAAAAACTTAACTAAACAGACTCACCCAGCAGTAGATAGGAGGATTTTAAATCTGAACTTGGATATACCCTTTAAATCAATTGAACAATTGAAACATTAACCAGAAAAATGTGTGATAAATCTGGCAAAAGGTAGATTTGGACCTCATTGGATGCAACTACTCAAAACAAATACAGATGATTAGATCCTGTACAGTTTCTAAGAAGGTTATTCGACTAATTTGACACAGTCGGATGGTAGGGCCAACTGTCAGATGGTTCTGAAGACAACCATTAATGTTAACTACTTGGTTGCCTTGAATTCACTTTGTTTACCTAGGGGCGCATAGTGGAGGATAGCCTAAATTACACCTCAATTATTTAAATTAGTGTTTGACATGTTCGTACGATCACTTAAACCAATTACCATCCAATTTTATTGCTGATAACTATACTGGAACTCGTTAAGAGACAGTTCTTCGGAAGAATATTTGAATATTTGGCGATTTGCGCCCAAAATAGGCGAAAATTGTCTGTCTGATAATGCCTAGAGAAGAAGTAAAGGTGGTCAGCAAAAATTGTCTGCCGGTGTAGTATGTGCATTGTCCTCATAGCAAAGCGTTAGCCAGACAAAGCATAAGGATATTGTAAATAATTACTTCCAAATGGTCTAGAACTGAGTGCTAAAGAAACATGCTTTTTGGTATGTTCAGAATGTTAGAACAGATAAATGAGAAACCACGAAGATTACCAAGAATCATTAGGGAGAATTCCAAAACTACTTAAGCATTAAAGCGATTGAATTTTTAATTTAATAAAGATCAAGTTGATGGCTAAATTTATTCTCATGCTTTTACTTGCCGCAAATCATGTAAACTATTTGAAAAGTCCTTAACAAATAACCACCAATATGCAAATATTCCTTGAAGACACAAACACGTTTCTAACAAATATCTAGTAAATAGCATCATAACGTTTAGGCATTAAAATATTTATAGTTACGATCTAATCTGAAACTAATAACAAATCCATTTAACATAGGCTATACTAATTAACGCTTTGTATGTTTGCAGGTATATTTTGTCCTTATCTTTAGCGGACCTACTCCTAATACTGACTTGCGTACCGTTTACCTCCATCATTTACACGTTGGAAAGTTGGCCCTGGGGAGTCATCATGTGCAAAACCTCGGAGATCGTGAAAGACATATCGACTGGCGTGTCGGTTTTCACCTTAACTGCACTCTCAGCGGAAAGATATTCAGCTATTGTGAACCCCTTACGGAAGCTACAGGTGAGGAATAGCTTTACGCTACGGTTTTATTGAAACCCCTATAGATGTTAGCGAATTTCCCTGTGTGAATGTACAAGAAGCTATTGAAGAGTCTTTCGTACTAAACACAAGAAAAACGAGCTTAAGTTAAAACGTATTATCGCCTTTATTATAAGAAAAATAGTGAAAATATTCCACGAGCAGCATTATCAGTTTGCCCCCTAATATACTCGCAATTATTACCTCGAAATTGAGCACCCAAAACCCATCTACCTAATTTCTAAAATCTAATATAGCGCCGCCACCACCCAATTAACTAAAATCTTAATAGCATTAATTAAAACAAATTGAACCGTCTTAACAATCCGCTTTCTCCAAACCTGCAATATGAAAATACACCCCACCAATCATCAATTTCCATTTCACCGCATCAATAATACGGATAAAGCATCTCAAGGAAATTCCACGTGAACAGTTCAAACTTTGAAAACGCTCTTTCCGTCTCCCATCTGAAACGATGCCGAAATCAATTAAAATAACGACTTTAATCAAATCGAGTCCCTCAAGTAATTTAAGGTTAATTATATATCCGCTGTATATAGAATAGAAACCGAGATTATTTGCTCCTGCCTGTAAATTAGTAATTAGCATATCTAAGACGAGAATAGGTTTTGTCTGAATGCTTTGATAGCATTGTGCTGCAATAAGAAATCGAAAAGGATTCTGACGTAGTTAAGTTAGGTAAGTCGTTCGGTTTTTACTATTTTCTCCGGTAATGCTGCATCTGGGTAAACAGCACTGCCAGAATATTTTATTTCACAATACGAGTAACTTTGTAATCTAGTGAAATTAATTTCCCCATTTCCTGCTGAGAGCGTAGTCTTAAAATCGAATTTTCAATCTATATGATAATGCTGCTTTGCAGTGGCAGATGTAGTTTGCGCTAACTATCAATTTTCTTCAACACTACAACTTTAGAAGTGCAATTTTGTTACTGGTTGAGAGTGCATGAAGCATTCGTTTAATTATTCATAGATGATATAAATTGATTTATTATGGGTTATTTTTCTAAATCGATTTCTCTCTGGCAATTTTCGTGTTGACAAGAGTAAATTGTTAGGTTCTTGTTGTTCTTTTTTCGGAGATAATTTTGAGGAAATTCAAAGTGCTGCTTGAGGATATAACTGCTATAACTACTCTCCATATAGTCAAATGGGGTTGTTCCTGTTTGAATTATTCAGTCTAGTTTAATTAAGTTGTACGTCTCTTTCCTTTCAGCCTCAAACGGATTTTATTGGACTGGATTTAGTAACGTTTCTCACTAGAATCATGTAACTTCGGAGTTTTCTTAACGGATTCTACAAAACATTCTATCCTAATCCATGTATAGTGTACATATATTTGTTTCTGTAGAACACCCCTATATTCATTAGTGTTACGATCTGCAAGTCCATTCTTACTGATAGTTTATGATCATTTTCAAGATTATGTAAACTGTCCTTCAATATATCCCAATCATCTGTTTCAATTTTATTTGGCTTTTGATCGACATAGCAACAAACAAATGCGTGTTATAAACTTGAATAATATGTGTCATGTACCACCATTTCTTTCGTGTTGGTGGAGGATTTATTCGTAGAAATGAATGGTTTTGTCTTTGCAATCTCACATTGAACTCGTTCAATGCTATTATGAATGTGGACGGATATTTAGAGCTTTAGACCATTTCGTACATTAAATAATTTCAAATAGTTTCAGCTGGCCCATGTTGTTTGAGTGCTTTTCAGAAATTCATAACAAAATTTGAGGCAACTGGTCCTGTGACGGATAGAAAACCATTAAACAGACCTTCTGTCATCACTGGTATTGTGGTAGGGGGTCCTTTCCCGACTAACTTCAAAGAGGTGAGAGAGTGACGTTGCGCTTGCGTAGGAGTTTATGAGATGCCATTTTAGTTGTCATGGAGAATTGGCATATAGCACAACGTGCGTTTGCCGTGGCGGCTTAAATCGAAACAAAGTCGATTACTACTACTGAATGTTGATTTCGACGGGAATTTAACGTGCAACGGCAAGGTAATTTTCCAACCAGAAAGACATTTTAGCATGGTTTTGGAAATTTCAACAAACGGGCAGTGTCCGTAATCAGTTCGTTGGTTCTTCCCGTACCGTGCGTACACCGGCAAACATTGATCGTCAAAAACAAGCTGTAGAGCGCAGCCCTACTCGTTCAACAAGAAGACAGTCCCAGGCACTAAATCTATCGTATACCACATTGCGGAGAATTATGCATAAAGATCTAATGTTATACCCATACAAAATTCAAATTGTTCATCAACTTTCACCGCAGGATAGACCAAACCGGTTGGAATTTTGTCAACAATTTCAACAATTGTTAAATGATAGGCCAAACCTGTTGGAGAATTTAATCATGTCTGACTAGGCCCATTTTTATCTTTCGGGAGCGGTAAATAAGCAAAATTTTAGATATTGGAGTAACGAACAGCCAAAACAGCTACAGGAACGCCCACTACATAGTCAAAAAGTAACAGTTTGGTGTGGATTTGCCAAGTTTGGAATACTGGTACCCTATTGTTTTGAGCAGAATGGTGCCACTGTGACTGCTACTTCTGAAAGGTATACGGTAATGCTGGAAACATTTTTACCCCAAAGACTTGCGACGCTTAGGTGTTGGAGAAAATATGTTATGGTTTCGACAAGATGGCGCCACCAGCCACACGTCACGAATGGCTTTGCGCGTATTAACAACCATGTTCCCTGGACGGTTTATTTTACGGAATGGTGATATCAATTTTCCCCCTAGGTCCCCGGACTTAACAGCTGCCGACTATTTCTTGTGGGGTTATTTGAAGGCTAGGGTATACATTAACACGTCTAGCATTCTACAAGACTTGAAAGATAACATCACCCAGGAAGTTCGAGCCATAAACGAGAGGTCTCTAGTCCTCTCGTTAACCGTTATGAACAATTTGGGCGTGAGAATTGAAGAATGTATTCAACTCCGTGGAAGTCATTTGCTTAATGTAATTTTAAAAAATAATAAAGTTACAATAAACTGCATCTATGGTGCCATTTCATCCTGTATATACTTGTCGTCTATTATTAACCCTGACTGGTTTTATTACTTCTTCAAACCAAGTAAATTCCACTGGTGCACCCTGTAGTTGCGAAAGTTTTGCTAGAAACGCGAGCCTTGGCACATGAAAACAAATATGGGACACATCCAGTGCCAATAAAATAGTTGGACGTTTGGAATTATGTAAGACAACTGTATGTCAAAGCTAAGCCAAAGGCTCTTCCACAATAGTGTTAATGTTAATGGTAATGGTAATGGTAGGTTGGGTGTTAAAGCTCAAAATATGTAGTAATTAACACGGTGTTCACACTAATGGTAATGGTAGTGATAATGTTAAATCATCATGTTAACGTTCCAAACTATATTTGGATTTCTTAACATCGTGGTTAACATCTACCAATGAAAAACGAGTTCTGGAACATGCGCACTGTTACTAAGCAGAAATCCTATACCAGAAATGGTTTTATTTGTTTACTATTTTGGTACGTTGGTTAACGCTCCTCCCACTTATAACCGCAAGTTTTGAAAATGCAAACCTCAACATCAACATTCATATTATTGTGGAAGACCAGTAAGGGTACTTAAAATCTGTCAATTGAAGGTGCAGCTTCTATTTGATAGAATCAAAAGAAATGATTTCGTTATACAACCAATAGCGGAAATTCAAATACAAATGACTTGACAACTGATAAACTTAATCGCAGTGCAAGAACACTCACAATTGTCGAATTTGATCAATAAATAATCCAGAAGTGAATATTCAACAAGGACTTCACGATTTCAAAGTGACCGTTTGGTGTGGCTTTATATCACCTTTTATCATGGGCCGTGTTTTTTTGAACAGACTGAGAATGGAATAACAAACCCATTTACGGTAACTGGCTCGAGTTATTTGCATATCTTCGATGCGGTAAAACAGTTTTTAAGGAACATTTTTGGTGGCGCAGATAATTTCGTAAAACCTGGCCTCCCAAATCACCAGGTCTAGCAGATTTTTGGTTGTGGGGAGACCTTTTATGAAAGAAAGAGTGTTTTTAATAAAACCTAATACCATCGATGAATTAAAGGATTCCGTCAGCACTGAAACGTTGGGCACTTAAAACATTACACGTAAACCTTATAGATAAACATACATAGAACACGCCTGAATTCCATGGAAATGAGATTCCTGAAAACCACAGAAAACAAAACTAACAGACACAGAATAAAGAATGGTATATACAGACAAAAACTAAAGATAGAATCCGTAAGTAGAAAAATAATGCGGGGCTAATTTAGGTGATTTGGAATTGTGTGCCTTATGCCAAAACAGAAACTAACAAAAACAAAACTTGGAGTACGAAAGGGGCCAGAGGAAAAGGGAATTGGATGGAAAGAAATAAGAAAGACAGGCGAGCATAGAAAATTATGGAAGGGAAAATTTAAGTGAGTGTTCAACACCACCCACCTTACAACTAACAGTAGAGAGGTTGAAGATTAACATTAAGAAGAAGGCACGTACAGCTCCAGAAAGTGTTAAATCATTTTAAAACTGTCTCATATTCAGACATTCCTCAACAGCCATGGAGACAAATTAGTGTGGACACCTTACTGACCACGCCCTGCCACCCGAGCATCCTAATGTCCTCTATGGAGCCCAGTAGAGTGGAAGATTGAGAATCTTCGGGGCTTCAAGTCAGTCCTCTCTGAAATATTCCTGCCTTCAGTTCCTTACATGAGCAGATTACATGTACACTAGTTTCCTCCTCCACCTTCCATCTCCTGCATCGCGGTTCGTTTACTCGACCTGTATTGTATATATGCTTTTTCAGAGGGTAATGTCTGGTTACTATCCCAGTAATAATATTAATTCCCTTTATACTGCCTCCAGGTAGGTTATAAGAGAACTTGGCATCCCAATCCCCTAGTAGCGCTTTAGTATGGAGTTGACCTGCAGTCCACCTCCATTTCTTAACATTCTGTTTCTCCAACCACGACCAGATCTCCTGCTGGCGAAATCCATGGTCATACCGTATGGGTGCTTTGGTCCTGTGAAGAGGCTGTCGGAGCCTTTCCTGGTTAGTTCGCCAGATATTGTATTCCCCTTAATATCCTCATGTCCTAGCACCTAAATCGGGAAACCTTGTTATCCTGTGCCAGAATATTAAGGGATCGTTTACATTCCCTAACTAGTTTCGACCTAGTGATACAGTTCACAAATGCTTTAATAGCAGCCTGGCTATCAGTCATTATATTCATTTTCCTATTCTTGCTGTCCCCCTTTGTAATAATTCCTGCACAGGCTGTAAGAGCAAATACCTCTGCCTAAAAAACTGTGGTATGCTTACCCAGGCCTAGCGATACCTTTTGTTTAGGGTTAGGTCCGCAAATGCCGGCTCCTGTGCGCAGACTGGATTTAGATCCGTCCGTGAACCAGTCGTCAGGAGCAGTGAAGTCCCTCCATACCTGGTCGCTGCTAGGTAAAGAGATTTCCACCTTTTCAGCGAAGATAATTTCAGATGCCCTGTTGTTCGTCAGCATTTGTAAAAACTGATAGTTATGTACGAAAAGAAGCAAAAACTATTATCAAACTACTAACACAAAAATTGCCCAAAATCTCGACCAAAGGAAGCAGGCACTGTCACATATTGGAACATTACAAAACCAACTTTATTATTTCCATACATCAGTTAACACAGTACAGAGTTTGATGTGGGAAGTGAAGAAGCCAACCGAGAAAATGTTACCAAGGCTTGCTACCCACTTGATGCAAATCAGAAAAACTATACAATTATGCTGCCGAATCGAACTATATAACACTCATGGCCTCTCGAACACGCTACATTCTTATTTAACAGTTCCAGCTCCATCTAATCAGCAAAAAATTCAATCAACTCTAGCTGTTTTTAGAATATATTCCTAAAACATATTATTGCACAATTTAGGACAATCTATGTACATATCTAGACCAAAGTTACGAAGAAAACCAACAAAAATTTGGCACTAAAACGATGCTCGTACTCAAAACAATTTTTCCAAATATTTTCTATAAGTCATAAATGAATGACAAAATATTAAGTTGTTTTGCTTGTCACTACTTTCTTTATTACTTGCGTGAAAAGTAAAAGCTTCATTCTTTTCCGAAAGGAGAGTGAGAGTTGTGTAAAGTAAGATTTCAGCCAAACTTGTTCCCAACCAAGTTCTGCTGCAGGAAACTTTTATTAAAAATGAATGGAAAGACTGACGTAATGCCCCTGAAAAGGCGTTGGAAAAGGATGGGGATGACATCTTTATCAAATTGATTTTGTGTGCGCGTTTCCGTTATGCAAGGACACAATAGTATCAGATTGGAAATTTATGTTTTCCGGAAAAAGTAGCTGCGTACTGAAACAACAAACTCTACTAAGAATGTATAGTATTTCAGTGTTAGGTAATATAAAAATGTTCTAGTTATATTGGTTATGTAATACGATATGACAATGTGGTGCTCTATACAGGGTATTTCGGGAGTGGTAATTTCCTAGTAAATCGATGGTTTTATTGAGCAGTAACAAGCAACCACAATGCTGTTAAGTCTTATTTAAAGCCAGGCTTCCAAGAACCCTTCAATAAATTGAATAAATTTAATAAAAGTGATAAGTATCACAGACTTAGTGGCTGCCCTAACAGCCTAGTCTAATTTAACGTTCCGTAGCGTCAGATAAAACTGGGGACCAATTATCCAGCCACCACGATTGACGAAATTGTTCAAGCCTCAGCCCTCAGCCTTTTTGGGATTGCGTTGTTAACCAACCTCAATTACATTACAAACCTAAAACTCGGGACTTAAGGAAGGCTTTCTAGCGTTTTTACTCTTTTTACTGAAGAGTAAACAAATCCATTTCTAGCATTTAACACGCCAAATCCAGTCAATTTTGTTGCTACAATTTTCCTATTAATGTCTACATGTGCAGACGTCAAATTGGCTGGAATATCTGGAATATCTTAAAGATTTTTTGATGGGTTGCCTTGTAACTGATTTTTGTTGGCTCATTTCGACAGTTTTAGTCTTTCTATAGGCGCTGAACAAGTAGTGGCATTGAAGGCACTATTTCTCCTTATTTTCCTTATTAGCAAACTCTTGCACTCTCCTGTCTTTCTGAGGTATCTAACTAAACTTGCATACAGCATACATCCGATGATTTCCTTATTTCTTCTAATTTATTTTGCTAAAAAAACCAATCAGAAATCTAGATCACACCATGAATCTGATTTTGAAGCACAACCAAACATTATTCCCATTATCGACTCATTCTTCCATTGGCCAATTAAAGAGGCTAGTACAATTAATACTGGAGAAGAGTATCTTGTCTTTCTAGACTGTAGACATTTTTCCATTGTTGGTCCATGCATCTTCCCTCGTAATGTGGAAAGGCAATTAATGCATCTTTATACTTGAGCGGAATCTTATTGAAAATGTAAGTAAACTCTTGTACTCGTCTATATTTCGCCACCCAAAGCAAACTTGCATTCAATGTACATACGATTTGATATTTGTGGGATGTGGCAAAGCTTGTTTGGAATTTTTGCTGGGCTACATGATTCAAAGTTTGTCTAAATATGTTCGAAATGTGTCTCCATAATCTAGTCAAGAATATGGAAAAGTGCACGTCTGGAAATATATTCAACCATACATGCTGAATTTTATATTATTTCTTCTTCATGGACCTAAATACTGCGACCTCTACGGATTGCATTAGATTTTTTGGTTCAGAATGAAAGGGGTCCATACAAGTAAATATATAGACGGAAATTTGAACAAAATAATTGACTAAATTATGAACAATAACAACTCTAATCTTAAGTTCTTTTATTCAAATGATTGAAGTATAATTTGATCAAAGCAAAGTAAATATAAATTTGTAACAAACTAAACACTTGAGTGGTGCTTGAATACAGTTCCTATCAGTCCATCATGACACCAACTTCCATAAGTATTTAGGACTTTGTTCACTATAATTAGTAAGCCAGTAATCTGATTTCTCAGTGGTCCTGACATAATTTCCAAAGGATGGTTTTTAAAGGAGACACAAATCACATAGAGATTAATATTGTTGCTACTTGTCTATGATTTCCATAATCTTGACTGGGCTGAAATAGTTTTGATCACATCATAACACATTATTACTGTAAAAAAATATGTGAACGTGCAATCAATGGCTTCTAAGTAAAGAAGCACTTTGGCCTTCTCAGTTTACAAACAAGTTATCTAATCCAAAGCTTTAATTTCAGACCAAGCCGCTAACAGTATTGAACGCTCTATTAATATGGTTGGTGGCTGTACTTCTATCCATCCCGGATGGCGTGTTTACAAACGTGATGCAAGTAGACTCGCCGAACAACTTTACCACATTCATACTCATATGCACTCCATTTCCAAACATCACAACGACATCCACGTACGTCAAGTACAACGTGGCCGGAAAAGCATTGATTTTCTACGTGGTTCCTCTGTCAATCATCGCGACCTTCTACATTCTGATGGCGAAAAAATTGCACGACAGCGCGAAAGAGATGCCGGGAGAGATGCAAGGTCAAAGTATGGCGCAAGTGAAGGCCAGACGGCACGTTGCCAGGATGGTCCTGTGCTTTGTATTCCGTAAGTACTGCAACCGATATCTCTCTGCTTGTTTAACTTGCATCTATATACTACGTGTGGGTATGTGTATGTGTGTGTAGTAAAAGTTCGACCGGGACATCGCGTCGTCACGGTTCGCCGCGTTAAATGTTCAAGTTTGAAGTTCCACCGAGTTCCATACGGTAATGAAAAGTTAGTTTCAGGATGTTGTCGAAAGTTAGCACGTGCAGATTGCAGTTTTGTCGCTAATAACGTTCCGAAATTGCGAGTCACGCTCAATTTGGTTCATTTCGTTGATATTGATGACAAGGTAACAACGTTAATTAATTGCCAGGTTAGTTTATTAAAGTTTATACTATTATTGGTCTTAAATGTTTACGCTAAACATCTGGAATCTTTATTAATCGCTGATTGTATTTTTTTGCTGTGTGCAAATAATAATCTTCTTTAGGAATTGCCGTTCTATGAATTATAAGCAATGTGTTTCCGCGTTTTGGAATAACTTGTCCAATTAGCATTAACCAAGTTAAGTGTTTGTTGGGATTTAATGATTTGTGGTAGCTCTCTTTCCTAGAAAGTTTGGAGAAAATTCAGTAGACTTCATTAGATCTCTGCAACAGCAACAGAGAGGCTAATCAGATATACTATCAGCAGTGGTGAAGGTTGAATCTGGATGAATAGTGGACTAGATGAATAGTGAAGTTCCCAAAACCCTAACCATCAAGGAAAAGAAAACAATTATCAGTAGAGACTGCGTGGTACTTCCAAACTTCTTCTTGATTGCACAAAAGATTATCAATACTCAATAGAGTCTTGATGACGGTGACCTAAGCCAACGTTTAGAAATTTGTCTCTAGATGTCACTAAAAATGAACCTTCCAAATTTTATTGGAGCCTCTTGATTCGTTATAATAAAATTCAG
>ML219622.1:10987-47337 GCA_004785975.1 Popillia japonica | reverse complement strand
AGGCTATTAGAGGAAAAGCTAAGAATACATATAGAACCAACAATGGATGAAGCGCAGAGTGGATTCAGAAAAGGCAGAAGTGTACACGACCACATATTTACCATCAAACAAATCATTGAAAAGGCACATCTGAGCAAGACAAGTGCATGTATAGCCTTCATCGACCTGGAAAAAGCTTTTGACAGAGTAAGAAGAAGAGAAATATGGAATATCTTGGAAAAGCGGAAAACCGATACGAACCTAAGGGCCATAAAGAGCGTATACAGCAAGAACACTAACTATGTCATCAAAGACAACAATAGATCAGAAATATTCGAAACAAGGGAAGGTCTAAGACAAGGAGGAATACTCAGCCCGACTCTATTCAACTTATATATGGATGACATAATAAAGGAAAGTAACACGAAGACTAAAGGATTAAATGTAGGAATGAGAAGGATGCAAAACATAAATATTAAAGTATGCGCTTTCGCAGATGATCTGGCGATAATAGCACGGTCACAAAGTGAACTACAGAAGGACCTAAACAACTGGAGAGAAATACTGGAGAAGAGAGGTATGAAAATCAGTATACCGAAAAGCAAAGTAATGATGATAGACAAAGAACAACAAACAATAGATATAAAATTAAAAAACGAAAAACTACAACAAGTAACACATTTCAAATACCTAGGAACAACAATAGATATATACGGAAATCAAGAGAAAGACATACACGACAGAATAGACAAAGCGGCAAAAACATACCACATGCTAAGAACTAGTTTCATTAACAAAAGAGAAATAACCACCAGAACAAAGATGACTGTATACAAAACAATATTCAGACCGATATTAACGTACGGTAGCGAAACATGGGTACTTAACAAAAAACTAGAAAGCAAAGTACAATCAATAGAGATGAAATATCTAAGAACAGTAAAAGGAATCACAAGACTTGACAGAGTGAGAAACGTTGATGTTAGAAATGAACTACAAGTCAAACCAATACTAGAACACGTAGAACAAAGACAACTTAGCTGGTGGGGGCACCTACTCAGAACAGAGGAAAGTAGACTGGCACGAAAGGTATGGGAAGCAAGAACAACAATAAAACGAGGCAGAGGAAGACCCAAAATAACATGGGACAACGTCATAGCTAAAAATATACAGAAGAGAGGACGAACAATACACGAAGCAAGAGGATTAGCACAACGAAGAAGGGACTGGAAAACATTTGTAATGACGAACAACGAAAACTAACTCCACAGGACCCTTACACCGAAAGGTAGAAAAGGGAACGGATTATATATATATATGAATCGTTTCATGTACACTGACATTTTAAAAGATGTAATGTTGCCGTATGCGGAAGAAGAAATGCCATTAAGATGGAGGTTCCAGCATGACAATGATCCGAAGCATAGGTCTCAACATTGTAAAACCCGGTTGCAGCAAAATACTATAGAGGTTTTAAAGTGGTCTGCCTAATCTCCCGATCTCAATCCTATTGAGAACCTATGGGAGATCGTAAATATGAAAATTAATAGAGGAAATTGTACAACAAAAGTGGCATTATTTGAAGCTGTTAAAGAAGCAGGAGGAGCATGATATCTTTGATGTCAAAAAGATGTGTAGCCGTTATACAAAGTAAAGGATTTGCTACAAAATATTAAGAAATTTCTGATTTAAGAAGGGCGTGCTTTAGTTTTGTCCATCCAATTTTAAGATATTGTATACATTTTGCGTTCACATTTTTTATATTAACACTGCCGAATAATTTTTGTTAGATTTTGCAAATACTATAATAATAAGTAAACCAAAATGTAAATATATTAAAATTTTTATGATGTTCTATTTAACAAAATGGCATTAATTACACTCGTGGAAGGGATGTTCTTGAGAAAAAACAATTACTTTCGGTTTTTCCTTAAGATTGCTGAAGAGTTAAAGAAATGGCTTTTGTGGACTTGTTCTACCAATAAATAAGCTACCTATGAGTATTTTGCTTCGTTGTAACAACGAAATTCAAAACATTCCGTTTTACAGTAAAGGTTTTGCATGGCATACATAGAATTACAGAAATAGGACGTCCGTAAATTCACATTAACAATTATAGAAGTTCTAGTTAGTAAGTTAATTTAAATAAGTCTAATTCGCAGCTGATAAATCTAGAGAAATGAGATATATGCAATTTGGGTCGTTTTTGATTTGGTTTCGTTCAACATTTTCTTCGCAAACTCTGTTGAACAATTTTAATTAATTCTTCCCATGCTTCGCTCAACTTCGAAACGAATTTCCCACTAGATAAATCTCATCTTTTGCTAATGGCACGTATCTACGCTAGGTATATTACATTATATAATAAATCGATCATGCTAACGAGCCATTTGTATGCGAAATTTAATTGATTAATTACAGGTATAATGAAAATTCTCGCGTTTGCTGCAGGATTATTATTAGATTTAAATTTAATTCCGTCGGTTTTCTGTATAACGTACCTAACACGTACAAACATTTACAATCACGCGCACATAGTAAGAATTTTACCAAACCACCCCCAGTTTCAACGCTGCACGCACGCGAAAACTTAAATTTACATAATAATAGAGCCGCTTACACTGTAATCTACGTCTATCCATACATCCATGTATATTCATTGAATCTAATAAATCTTACAAAGTAAACAAAATCTAGAAGGAAGTCGTGATTAAGGTTTGCAAACTAGTTTATAGGTAGTTCTGCGAATATAATTTTGAAAATGTTTAAATTAAAGTTTGTCAATTTGCAGACTGCAGTAGTGCATGAAGAATGTATTGCACAAACATAAATATTCCGTTATGTTACAACTGAAATATCCAAACATTCCTAGTAGATAGCGGCATGATTTATAGACTTAGTTATGGGTAACTAAATCAATAGAATATCAGATATGTAGGTATGCAATTTCTCAAAAAAGCAAGCCTAATCATAGTTAATATTTTTTATAAAACACTAGCTATTTACGGTGGTACATGTTAGATATTGACCGTAATTAAGTGGTGAGGGAAACTTAAATTCTAAAAATGTTCGGAAAAAACAATTAAATTAAGAGAGTTTGTAATTGTATCTAATTTGTTGAATAATTCTCGTTTTTTGAAACGTGACTTTAGAAGTTAATCAAGCTGCTGCTTTCAGAAATTCTTACAAACATCGGACACGCTCTTGGAATTCTTGTTTTCTTCACATGTAGGTTCTGGTTGTTCGTTCGCTGACGGCAACATTATGGTCGTGGCTTTGAAGAAGCGATGCACTAAATCCTGCTTCTCTGTGTAGACCGGTGCAGACACGCTAGCTTTGCTGATTGATAATACAGAATTTGTACGAATTTAGAGGAATATATCAACTTTTACGCTGGTTGTTAGCGAAAACTTCTAACACAAAATCATCCTCGTCTATACACAAGGATAACACGGGTTAACTAACTAGCGCTTGGGTATACCATTTTTGCTGCGACCATCCAGAATCCAATAAAACATGCAATCGAGATTGTCACTATCTGTTCGCCGCAACCATGCGGGTTTTCTTGCCTCGTCCAAGGTAGAAGGGGTCCTAACCGTGAAACGGAATCGATTTTTTTAAGAGAAATTTGTAGCTTTGTGCAGAAACATAAGTGACCGTATAGTAACCATAATTAGAGCTCTCTATTGAGTACAGTATAACTCGGTTATAACGTACACGACTATACCATACTTTCGGTTATAGCGTACTTCCTTTCAAAGCCCCGGCTAGATTCCATTGTGCTTAATGATATATTTTTCTTATATAACGTACTCATTAATTTAACGTACTTCTTATATAAGGTACTTATCTGGGCCGTAGTCATATGCTTAACTCGTTTATAACGTACTAATTTCTCCGAATGATGAAATATGCTACGAGGATTCGATGTTATTCATAGACAGTAACACGTGTTCTTTCTTATCAAATGTCCGCCGAAAATAACAATAAGCTGCACGGTGAGGCTTTAACTGTTCAAGCAAAAGTGTACATTATTAAAGTTGTGGAAGGTGGTTCAAAACAGTCTGAAATTTGTAGCAAAAAATCAATGAAAGAAACTATCACTTCTAGTTTTAAAAAATAAAAAAAGAAACTAGCAGCTTACAGCTTATTATAAAGAAACTTAGAAAACCCATTCGACAGGACGTTGATAGAACCTTGATGTAGTGGTTTGCACATCAACTAAGTGCTAATAACATACATATAACTACATACTTTACTTGAGTGTTCAGTTTTATTTTTATAACGAACTTCTGATAAATCTTCAGACCCATCGACTACCTTATATATGTTATTGAATGAAAATAATTGACAGATATCTCTAAGACATCTGCCACTTATTAATAGATATTTTCACAATCATATCTTAACCAAGTAGGGAACTTGATTGGTGAGGGCATGAGTTTTCTGTATAGGTAGTATCATCAGCATTGTGCTAGTCAGTATTTCACCGTAATCATAATAATCATAATAATTATACTGATATTATGAATACATGTTTCTTAAAAATGCATTAGAATGCTCCAAATGATATTTAAACCGTTGTGATTTCGTAATGGATTTCTTAAGTGACTTAGTCGACTCTACACATTTTCAACCCAATTTATTACTTTTTCACATGTTCAACATAAATTTACACCATTCTTAGGCAAACGTTTTATAAAAATCTGCTGATGACAACCCTACATTCAATACTTTAATTACAATTAACTTGAATGAGACTTCACGTATCTGCGTTAGCGTTCTTGCACAAAATGGTCTTGCTTGTATTGTTATGTAGTTAACTTTCCGAGCTGATACTACAAATACAAGTAAATGAAAATTAATTAAAGCAAAATGAAGGTATCTACGTCAGTTACAGTTTGGGAATTAATAAAGATAGGTATTGTTATGTTTGAATTGGTACAACTTTGTATCACATGCACGTTCTCAAAATAAAATGGTGCTTACCGTATAAAATTACAATTCTACGCAATTTAGTATTCTAACACTGAGCATATGATTACGAACTTCTGTCGTACGGCAATATGCAGAACGTATTCAATGCAAATCGTTAGATGTGTAAGGAGCTGAAAGAGATTGGACTAGGTGGGTGGCTCTGTCGATTTGTAATTCACAGTTGAATCGGCGCAAGGGAGAATAAGGCAAGAACAACCATTGGCGACCCTGAAGGGAATAAGAAAGAAAATGTGAACAAAAACAAAACGAACGCCTGATTTAACAGAACTCTAACAAATGTCACGCGGTCTGCGGCCATTTACGACCGACAGGCGCATAACAGTAATTCAGGAAAAAGTAAATCCGCGCCAATTTGATGCAAATGCGACAATGCGGCACAGAATGTAGTTATCTTTGAAAACTCTCTTTGCATATATAAATTCTATTATATACCTTATTTTTGACGTAACACACAGTGTACATATTTGGATGCAGATGTGTTACATTGCACTAAAAGTAAAAAGTTACGGGAATTACAAAAAATGTGTTGTACCGTCGAATTATATTATATTTTATATAATTCAAAAATAATATTTTTATACAGTATTATGTATCTCGTATTTGGTAACTGACAAAAAGCAATAAGTATAAAAAAATTTGTAAGCATTCCTAATTTTAACTAGAAAGTATTTAGGTAATTCGAAAATTAGTAAAGTGGCCTAACAAGATGTAACATCTATTCGTTATGTAGGTCGCTTCAATTACTATAACGTAGTTGCGAGATCTCTAGCAAATTAGTTTGAGGAATATGTTGCTAAACAACTTGTTAACACTTGCTCATATAAATAGACTGTACGCTCAAGTTAACATTATGTACGTGAAGCTTTTATACCTAACTGTTTTTTTTCTAATTTTATTTCCAGCTCCTTGTTATAATAAATAGTAAAGCATGATGAAAAATGTACTTGCATACTTGCAGCATGTAGTTACAAATAGATCTTTTTTATTGGAATAACAGTTTGAGTGAAGAAAACAGGAAACTAAAAGTTGGATACATGATGTTACGAGGGTGTATCTTTATGTTATCTATGTATGTACCTAGCCATGAAGAGAAGCACATAAGAGAACAAAAAAAAATTTCTACATAACTCCCTTCAACATTAATACACTTACTCCATATTTTTTTCCAGTTGCCCCATACCCTCAGAAGAAATTGCTTCGGTAACCCCCCAAAATATTTTTCAACAGCTTCTTTGAGTTCTTTACCCTGAGATGCTTTTTTAAATGTTTGAATAAGAAGAAGTCTGACGGTGAAATGCCACGGGTAGCGGCGTTTTGGGTTGGGGCCCGCTCACACAAAACCAAAACCAACCCCTAATCCGGTCGCTAAACGACGCACCAACCCCTCATCCGGCTAGGTAGGGGCTATAAGTTGATGCCTTAACTCTATAAACCCACAGTCATTGATTATCTGCTGAACTTTGTTTGCTTTATGAATCCGACAATTGTCATGCAGCAACAAGTTTCTTTGTGGATAAGAATGTCGACGTCTTTCCTCCAGATGAGTTTTTAAATTTTTTATTGTGTTTACGTAGGCCTCTCCATTTATGGTAGACCCTCTCGGTATATATTCAATAAGCGAGACTCCTTCAGCATCTCAGATAACAGTTGCCATATTTTTTTTTCCAGAAAATTGTGTCTTGGCCTTTTTTGGTAGTGGAGAGTCCTTATGAACCTGCTGCATGGATTCTTGTTTAGTAGGAGGGTCCCAGATAAAAATGTTTTGTCCCTCTCCAACTCGACCAAATTTTCTTAAGAAACTTGTATTCTACACAGTTTTTGTTCAGGTGTATGCAATCTGGGTATCCACCGTGCAGACACGTTCTTCATACCTAAATCAATGCAAAATTTTGAGGACACTTGTTTCGGATATACAGACTTCATTGGCAATGACAGAGATCTTTACACGCCGATTTTTCAGTATCAAATTTTCGACTTTTCGCACAATGTCTTCAGTTCGAGCTTCAAGGATTCGTCCAAACTTTGGGTCATCATTGATTGACTCTCGGCCCCATCGAAAGAGTTTAGGCCAATATTTTACTTGGAAATAAGATGGAGTGTCTTTCCCACATAGAGCAACCATTCTTTCATGAATTACTTTTGTAACATTGCCTTCTTTTGTCAGGAACTTTATTACGCTGCGATGTTCAACCTTAATTTCACTCATTTTATCGAGAAATAGACCGTCTCAAATCTCTATAAATAGCACAAGCTAAACGCAACTTAGCACATGTATTTCTAACAGCGACAGCAATTTTTTTGTTTAACAACGTCACTCTTTTGTTTCATGGCTAGGTAGATAACATAAAAATACGCCCTCGTAGGTACTATGCATTTCTATTTTTTTAATATTATATTACACGTTTGTTGTCAATCTCACTGCCTTAATTTACTAATGCTATTTGGCTTATACACTCTACTGTTAATTAACAAATGAAATACAACCAGTACCTCAAAATTATTAAATATTTGGATGCTAGATAACAACTGGGTCAAAAATATGTCTGCTTCAAAGCAATGTTTGTTTAATTAAGAATGAGTAGAGACATTTAAAAAATCTTGTGTCGGCATGTTTTGCAATTCGTGTAAACTATACACGGTGCTTAGAAATGGAGTTACACACCAAAGTTACCAACATTTAAATTACCGTTAAATGATAATAAATGTATCATTGGTTAACTTGGGACTTAATTTTGTTTTTATTTGTTTATTAAGAACTTTTTTACCCAAATCAGATGCCACTTAAAAATATTGTCATTAATATGCATCAAAATTAAGCTCTGCAATAACATCAAACAATAGTGCATATTAAACAAAATTTTATTTTTGTAGAAAACATTTTTGTATTAGCATTAATTCTAATGTTTTGATAAAGAATCAATATTTAAACTTCTTTAAAATAGCACAGTATTTTATTCGCTGACATACAAATCATTTAATTGCTATTCTGATTCACTCAAATTTACATAATCTCGAACCTTCCTGCAATATATAAATCATCAATCTACATATAATGATGGATTTGTCTTTGTTTTACATAGTTATAATACTTAGGCATTCTCATGATTGAATCTCATAGAAGTGGTTTTTGCTATTACCGTAGTTATTGGTTTGCGGTTTTCAAAGAGTTTGTTGAAATACTACATTCATGTAATAGTTAAAACTAGATGTTGGAATGGAGAATGCCGAGGTCAAATACAGAATGTAATTCGATCTCGGCACTTTCCGCTTCCACGTTTGCTTGAGTAATTGTTGAAATCTAACTCTGCTAGTAATCACAACCCTATTCAGAGACCTATTTGGAAATGCGGTCTTATTAATATTTGCGCTTCAGTAGACGCTAATAATAATGGTTATACTAGCGTCTTTGACTTTATACACACTAACAAGATAAATCAAACTGCTCCTTCGTGTATATAATAATTATGAAACTCCTAAAATAAATCCATATCAATGCTGAAATCAGTACAGTTAGTTGTCCAGCTATGTAAGTTGCTGAAGAAGTAACTATTGTAATCAGGCAGGAAATATAGTGTTGCAATCTAAAATATCCACCAATGCAAGAGAATAAAATTATAATAAAATTAAAATATTTTATGGTTAGATTCTTGAGGTAGGAAGCTTTGGCATAACGTTATTATTATAAAACGTAAAATTCATATACAGTTGTCGCTTTTAACGAGCTTTTAATGACTCTCATGGCTAATGACTGACGTCAGTCCAAGTGACAAAAATTTATAAATATATTGCAAATAACAAGAAATAATAAAATAAAAAAATCTACTTCATATTAAATTAAGTCATCTTATGAAATGATGTGTCGGAGTATTTACAGAAGGTATTCAAATATACATATAAATATTGCTGTGGTTCTGTTTGGTGGAGATTCCAAAGCATAAATGGGTCAACTCAGTCTTCAAGAGCATTTCTCTTTACCTCAGGTTTCTTCCCTCACTTACGTGGCTTCCAAAATCGTGGTGCTTCTGCCAACCGCACAAAATATCTTATAATCTTACACACAGCGACAGAGAATGATATACATACAAACAGCATATATTTTAAAATATTTATTCACAAAATAGAAAAAAAATTCAAAAATGAATGACATGCAAGACATCAAATTAATAGCAAAATTTTTATAGAGAAAAAATGTTTCCCAAATGAGAGGAACAGAAAAAAACTCTAATCGACTCTCCGTGAACAAAACTAAACCTAATATTGAAACCATAACAGCTCAACGCAACAAAAAAACACAAATTAACTTAATTACCACAAAATTATATTCAATAACAACGCGAAATTTACCAGCTATAACAAACTCTACAAAATATCCGTTATCTTATTAATATCTCTTAACACTAATTAAACCTACAGGATCCTTTTTAATCAGGAAAAAAAATATAAAGCAAAAAAAAATTAATCAAATCAAGCAATACTTATCTTAACGTAAGTGAATTCACTTGACTCAGAGCAATAACATAAAACAAATCAGATAATCAGCAAGATCGGCAGACCTAAGCCTGCTGGGTGTATATTAAAGATAGAGTGTACGGTATACCACCAACTACACCTGACTTTATGAAAGAACGAACAAGAATAGCGTTTCGTTCTATAGCACCAAAAATTTTAACAAAAGTGAAGCAGTCTTTTCAAGAGAGTTTATGCCTTAAAACTGATGGACATCATTTCGAGCATTTGTTAAAATACTAGTTCTTTTTACTGTTTAATGTTATTTGTTTAATAAAGTTTTATTTACTTAGTTAAGAGGTTTTTTCATTATTGTGAAACGAAACCCATCAAACGATTAGTTTAATATGTATTTAGCCATTTGTTTCCATTAAAACCTACTTTTGAGAATTAAATGGTAGGAAATTAATGTTTAGAATCTAAAACTATAAATTACTAAAAAACTAGAAGAGGTGGGTATAGGGAACCCTAGTACAGTTTTAAAAACAATTGAAATTAGAATCTAAATGTGGTCATAAATACAGGGTGTTCCAGTTAACATAAGAGAATTACTTGCCTATAACATTCAACCAAAAAGAAATCTTGTTTTTAAACACTCTACATAATTTCTAGATATCAACTTTAATTAGTTATAAAGTTTAATCCTTTGAATAAACAATAAACACAATTTAAAATATTTAGCTCAATCATGTAAAACAGAAATGCCTCTTAAATTTTTATCTACATTTTCAAAAATATTAAAATATCTCGAAAACCGGTTAAGTTAGGTATAGGGAATATAACAGTAAGTAGCCTCTATTTACCCTACAGTATCAAAATATGCACGAATATACAGGCTGTTCCATTTAAATTTTCATAACTTTGGTACGCAACTTTTTTTTGGATCACCCTGTATATTTCCAAATAATTTTAAAATATGCTCCTAATGAACCTACACAACCTTTAGTAAAAAGATTTTTAAAAATACTTTACCGTTTCTCGTATATAAACCGACGGGAATGTGGTGCCCCACCCATTCAAATTATTTTTATGAAAGCAAAATAAAAATTTTCGATCTCATGTTAAATGGAGAGCTGCAGAACACAGATTCAATAAAACTATTCAAGTACAGCAATACACGTCATGATTTTTAAACTCTTTCCAGAATTTTGTTCTGTTGTAGAATTGATATTATGTGTATTCCTTTAGGTCATTAAAATTAAAGCAACCTAAGTCGAAGAGAGTTTTATATAGGTTCCTAAATATTGATTACATCTTCTTGACCTTAAACTTGTGAAAACAAAAGTAACAGAATACAACTCGTTAACCCACACAAACAAATACAAATACAAAACGGTTTCATATTCCATTCGATTTCAACTGTAAACATTAAATCTGAAACGAGGCGTATGTAGAAGGCGTATGAGCGCGACGGACAGTGCTAGATAGGAGAACTGGGTCACTAAGATCACGACCTAAGTTTGGAATGATATTCAAATATAAATATATCGGTCACTGGGGTATTTCACATTTTACCGAGGAGAGATATGAAATTCCTGATCGGACGAAAGGTTTACGGAATATCAGAGAAAACATTTCCTTCGCTCCTGTTGTGCTATATATTATATAAGTATAGCAGCCGAAATCATTTTATATATGTTCGTACAGTTAACTATTGATTTATGTTTTTATGGGTTTATTAGAAATGGTTGACGCAACAAAAATCTATTTACGTATATAGACCCTTACGCATTTCTTTCACAATTGGTACGGTTTTTTTCCTAGCCGTAGTTTCATTATCCCTATTCCATAGTTAAGGAATTGGGTTTAGCTCCTCACATACATTGTACATATTGTAAGTAATAAGAAATCAAATTAAATTTTCAACGTAACTCGGAATTCTCACTCATTGTCAGCACGACAGTAAATCTGAAGGATTCCTCGAGATGACTCCACAGAAATTTGACGAACTTATTCGTTTTATTTTAAGCGCTCTCAATTTCGCACAAAACTTAACTGTAATTCAGACAGATAATCGAATGCTTTTTTAAACTTTCCTAATTTAGATATCATTAAAACTTTTTCGTTTAAACTTGGTGCTCTGTTTTCTTTGATAATGACCTTTCGTTTTCTCACCTCCACTCAATTACAAATCCCATCAGAATATCTCTGCTGAATTTAATATATGCAATTCTGGTTAAACATGGAATATTTAATTTAATATATTCACATTTCTGTTTACCAAGAATTACTTCTGTTTTCTTTTCTCTCTTCCGTTGTCAATTCTCTACAAACTGACTGAACCACACATAAATAATTTATACGGCCAAATTTAACTTCGTAAACAGGGATGGTTAAAACAAACTGACATATTTTCCATGGTAAAGTTTGAAATTTTATATTATATATATAAACCGAATAGGTACAGATTAATTGAGTATTAATATTTGAGAAGTATGTAATTTGTGGTCAATGTATAAACATTATCCTGATATACAATTTTTATGAAGATGATATTAAAATCGTATAATATAATAAAACAATAACTAGAATAACATGCATAGAAGTGAACAAATATTTTATAAATTGCCTCATACCCGCATAAGACACAAATACTCCTCAGTGCTGCAAAAACAATTATGCAGATATGATTTTAATTGAAGTCTAAACTCCTTCATCGTAGCAGATACTGAATTAGGAAGGAAATGCCTTAAAATACATGACACATCTATAGCCGGGATAACTTCTGATCATTGGACGCCAAGAATTCTTTGAAAACGCTCCTATCATGCAGCGAGTTATCGTTTTTTTACTTCGATTTTTTTTTGTTGGCACAGTTTGCCAAACCCCGGAAAATAAGCACATAATAAAAGTAACAAATCCGCAAACTACTTATATCCAAGAAGCTGCTGCGGATTTCGAAGTGTGTTGAGCAAAAAAAAATGTTGGTCAGCATACCTTACATTACTGTCAAAAACCATTGCCAGAAGTATTTTCCTGTATAGGAACTGCATAGAATCTTTTCGACATTAGTAATAATTCCGTTGGCATTACAGCCTTACATCAGAAATAAAACGGTAACATTTCCAAGAAAATTTATTAACACGTAACACAAAAAAAATTAATAATGTGTTTGGCGACCTCGTCGATGAGTACACTCCTGTACACGTCTAGGCATCGACAAAATGAGATGATCGATATCTAATTGTGGCACCTCGTTCCAAGAAACTTGAACTTCGTTGATTAACTGCGGTTAGTGGAGGATGGTGCAAAGTGGACAGTCTTCTCCCCACGATATTCTACACGTGTTCGATTGGGTTTATATCCGCGCAACGGTGTGGCCACAGCAAACTATTAACGCTTGCTTATTGGAGACGATCAATATGGGGACGTGCATTGTTTTGCTGAAAAAGGATGTGTGGACCACAATTCAGATAAAGTAGTAAATTGGTTTATCAACATAATGCGCAGCTGTAATACTGACTCGAATAAACAGAAGTGGTGATTGGCTACTATAAACTAATAGCCCCCCAAATCATTACTCCAACAGTCCTGTGTGCATGCCTCTCAACAACAAATCCAAAATCGAGTCGCTCTCCGCGGCGGCGGCGGCATCGTACTCTTCTACGGCCATCGTGCATATCTAGGCAGAATCGCGATTCGTCGCTGATGACGACTTTATGCCATTCTGCTTCCCAATGCTGCCGTTCTCTACACCAGCTCAAGCGTTGACAACAGTGGTCCGCACTAATCGTGGACGGTATGAAGAAAGTGCAAGAGCTCGAATGCGGTGATAGAGTGTACGCATAGTAACAGGTCAACCTTCTTCTCCAAACAATTGATCGGCGATTTGATGCGTTGTAGCAAAACGATATCGAAGAGTTAGTTGTCTGAAGCGCCTACATTGACGCTCTATGGTACGCCTCAGTTGCTCACTTGGTCTTTTTCTTTTTCCTCCGCCATCTTCTGTTTACACGCGACACATACGCATTACTGATATTGCAGTACAATTAACACAACGGCCAATTTCGCGATAGGACAAACCAACATCTCGATAAGCAACAATTTTATCCTGTCAAAGTCACTAACACAGTGATAATTTTGAACTCTAGGCATTTTGTTCCGCTTAACACTTGTATACTGACACGCAATAACTAAATTTTTCTATATTAGTCAGCTCTCAGGAACATGAATCGCAGAGAAGTAAAAGAATTTTTTTGCAAAAATATCAATGATAAGAAGTTGACATTCTTATCATACCATCATAGCATGCTTTAAGTGTAGTAATTTTGATGCCAAAAACTCAAATTGTACAAATTACTCTATCTGGGTGTAATACTTCCAGTGTCACTGACTATATAGTGTGTCCAAGATAAGGATCCTAAGCATGGGAATCTGAGTACCTGTAGGAGATACAGCTTAGGTTAAATTAGGAAAAAGTTGCGTTCTTTAAAGCTTATTTACATGCCGTGTAGGAACTTGAAAAATTTTCATGGCCTGCTGAGATATTTGGTACATATCTTGGACACACTGTATATAAAAGAGCATCGGTCCAACAATAAAACTCTGGGGTACACCACAAATGACGTTAGTTGCTGATGCCCCAAATTCATATTGAATATCTCCTTGTCATTTCATGAGGGTTATAATTGACCTAAGGTTGGCAAAATACGATTTACATAAATCATCTGAAACTCTACGTATCCTGTAGGTCCATAATTTAGAGAGCACGATACTGTGAGTAAAGTGTCAAATGCTCTTATTAGTTTGAAAACTATTTCAGCTAACAATAAGTGAATCTTTAAATTAGATTTTCTAAATATATGTATACTTATACTGTGTATAGACTTATGTAAATGGCGTTGCTTATCTTGGTCTTCGTCAAGTGAAACTAAATTTATTTCTTGAGATTGTATTTCGTTTATTAAAATACTCTGATAAATGTGTATTTCGAATCATTTCGAAAACCGTTACAAATACAGTTAAAACGGCAATTGGTCTCTACTTACTGGGCTAATGTATATAGATCTTCTTTGTGTATAGGAATTACTCATCTTCAACTTATCTACTATTATTCGTAGTTATATGTAAGTATATACTTTAACTGCAGGAAGAATGCACGGTATTCATTAGATAAAAGCTTTGCATAAGAGGACACATTCAGAAAAAACGAATAATATCCTCAAATATTTGTACTTTGAAGCAGGTATAATATCACAGTTTATTCTAGTTTGTAGTAGTTTGATTACGAGAGCGTAACGTATAATACATTCTAGGATAGTAAAATCTAACGATATTAATTAAAATTGAACAATTTCATTGAGATATTTCGCCGATAAACTGGCTAACAAACTTTGCATATTAGTATGCGATTCATACTAACTCTATTAGAATTGCGTCTACTTCAAGTAAGTGGGAGAGGTAACTTTAATTAATAACGTTCGATGCACAGTTAGTTCAACATATAATCTACGCTAGTACCTAAGATTCTTCTCGTTAGATTTAATGTTAAGCAGTCAGAGTATTTCTATAAAATTGTAAAGAACAGTTTGTTACTGAGTAGATCATTACTCGCAAAATTCATTTCCAGTAGTTAGAGGTAATATTCCATCTAGCGTGATATAATCGTAAATAATCATTTCCCATGAAGCATGATCTGTACAATTAGCATTAGTGTTATTGGTTCATCTACTGTATAATTACACAATCTGATAGCTTTTCCAGCCTTTAAAAAGGATGTCGTGCAAAAATAAACCACAACTGAATTGTCCAGAGTCTAGTAAAAAAAATTGAAAAGAATTAAAATAATCAATAACTCTAAATATCCGATACTTAACTAGAGTAATTCAGAATATATGTATGTATATTTGGACCGAATCTATTAATAATGGAAATGTTTCAGAATTGTGTACCTAATTGCAAGAGAAGCAATGTGTTAATGTACATAATGTGAGTTTTGTAACTACATTACAGACCTCATGTGCGGCCATAAGGTAAAATTACTTCTGATTTGCTGTCTCTCTAAACTCTTAGACAATTTAGAATACTTTATATTACAATTCCTACATCTAAATTCAGCTCTTTTGAAGACACTGACAATTGACAGTAAAAGCATGATAATGCATTTTACTTGCGAATTTATTTATTTAATCACGCCCATTCGTAATACGGCACTATTACTACACAAGTTAAGCATACAGTGCATTAGATGCAGCCTACTATTGCATCCACAATATCTGTTTTAATTCTTAGGACATTTACTTTTTTCTTTGACGATTTTGAATTAGCTATCAGTCCAGTGATATTATTTGGTTTAAATATTACCGTTAACTGTAAAGCCACCCTGAATAATTTCGCCAACAGACAATATGGTATGAATGTAGTACTCATCAGTTAAGTTAATATTTATAAAAATAAGTATATTGGCAGAAAACATTATTGCGAATACTGTTGAATCGGTTTTCCTTCGGAAAAAATTGACGTATATTTTATTATATTCTCTGCAGTAAGATTATATTCAAAGAAACCACATTATTTTCTTATTTAAGCAATGAACAGAAATAAAGCCACGGCGTTTAACACAAACAAGATGATTAACGACCAAATTTTAACATTCAAGTTAGAAAGTGTATAAGTAACTCACTAGATCTTTAAGTTGTTAAGTCCACCAGGTATTTAAAGTTCGTCTATTTTTGCTACATTTTTTTTGAAATGCCAATAAACTTTTGAGCAAAAACTCGTCATTTATTTTAGATACAATTTAGTTTCCCTATTAGTGTTATTATTTATAAAGATGCCGGGGCAATATCAGCAAAGGATTAACTAAACATATATGTATGTATAGCAGCACTGCAAAAACGTAAACACAGTAAACGATCGCACAAACCAACTCGAAAATATTATTCATAGATTTGTTGATATGTACAGGATGGTCAATGCTGTTATAAAAATATGCATCCTTCTTTCGTATTACTTTGTTTTGAGATGGTAATTTTTATTTGAGAGGCTCAGAATAGCTCAGGTTTCAAATTTTATAGACTGGCACAATATATTGTCCTTTTTTATTATATTTTATGTATCCAGTTTTCATTAGATTGTACTAATGTGTACATAGTAGCCCAGTTACTATTCTCTTTCCTTCTAAGCATATTTATAAGAATATAAATGCATATTCACAATGCAATTTTTGAACCCGCAGTGTAAAGCTACTGATGAAACATTTGGTAGGTATATTATAATATTTTAAAATTTGTTCTTAAATGAATTTAGAGGTGGTTCTGTTTGTCATTTCACTTATTTTTTTAAGATACTAAGTTTGAGTAGTGTGTGAACTTTTAAGGAACTCTGTTTCTGCGCAGATGTGTACCGTTTGTCTAGTTTCCATGATACTGCATAGCGATAGCAAACCCTATCATAGTCTTGGATTCATGTAGCGGATTTGGACAAAACATGACAAAGAATCAAACTTCAACATTATTTGCTGTGATTTATTATTATTTATTTATTTAGTTCTTGTATGCAAAGCCAGTAAAACCTTCTTGTAGACTACAACATTATTGGTAACATGTTTTTCCATCTACATATTCATTGTTAAAAAAGTATGTATTATTGGAATCAGGTTGTATGGAAGAACATTGTAAAAACGAATACAGCCTAATAAAGCCGATATTATTATTATTATTATTATTATATTATTATATTATTATATAGGACGACAAACTCGACTTTGGAAATAATCTAAACGTTATACCAGTAATTGCTTTCTACAACCATAAAATCATAGAAAGTTATTTTATTCATCCGAGTAGTACTCGTAAATAAAGAAGAAAACACGAATTAATTTACAGTGGCACTGATTTAACTTCTTCATTAAATTAATTCCCAGGAGCCTCGATAGTCAATCAACAATAAAAACACTCTAATGTATCTAATGAAATACTAAATACATTCCTTTGCGAGAAAGATGCTTAGATAGTTCTATACACAGACAAGGAAACACTTTAGTTGTTTAATATGAGCTCAATCGATGTAGAGATTAGATGTACGATTTCTACTCAATAAATGTGTACAAATTACAAAGCCAGGTATTAACAATGACTACCTTTCCCTTTCGATTTCGATTTAAAATTTGCCTGAACAAAACATTCGCTTACCGCTGATGTAAACAAATAGTTCAAACTAAAACAACGTTATTGACCCTGGTGTCCGTATTTCTACCGTCATTTGTGTTATTGGAATGCTGGATGGGAAAAAATGCGTGAAAGTTTCGCAACGGCGAAGAGACCACGGTGAATTATGGCAAAAATCGATCGCATCGGGAACTGATATTGCAGAGAAAGTGGAACCTACTTTGCGAGAAACTCGACTACTGCATCACGGATATTATCTGCACTGAAGAGTGTTGCCTCACAACGTATAAATTATTTATTCCAGGCGGATTCTCTCTCGACGGCGGGCGCAATTAATCCGAATTAATAACTTCCTGAACGCACAGAACGACCGCAAAAATGGCAGCACAATGCTTTTCCTGCGAACGTTTTTCTGAGGAGGACCACACGATCTCTAATATATCTATAACTGGTTTTTTGCTTTATTCGACAATAATTGGAATTCGGAAAAAAAACGGGAAATATGTGATAAAAGTTTGTTGAAATATCTGCAGTCTTGCTTCACATCCCCTTTTATTAGTTAGCTTTTGTAATCCTTTTCCTCTTGAAAACAGTTTTTAGGTTTATTGCAATGCATTCATAGGTGTTCATGTTTCTATGTATTTACAAGCATTGACTTCAGAGCATTAATTCAGTTCAATTAATTTTTGTGTAGTGTGGTACTGTAGTTGACAATAGGGAAGATTGTCTCGGTAAAGCAGTATGTAATAAGTACATACAAGGGCGATCTGAAATGTTTCCAGAAATAGATGGCGCACGAAGGTTGAGGTGGATTCATTCGACGGCAAGAGCAAACTTTTTTTATGGCAACTGTCCAAATTTCAGACGTCTACTGTAAATAGTTGTTATTTAAGAGTGTGTTTAGTGTGGATCTACTCCATCATGTTCGACCATCAACTTCTGGATGAACGACTTCAAACTTGGAAGCACAAGTGACTGCGAGGTGCAGTGGAGGTCCACAAACAGCTAGCAACGATGAAATTGTCGACAAGACTCATGATATTGTCTAAGCCAATTGCCGATTGAAGCTGAAAGAGATAGTAGCGACAATAGCTATCACAGAAGAACGCATTGGCCATATCCTACACAAAATTTTGGGAATGAAAAAGCTTTCGTAACAACAGAAATCGGGTGCCCGTTTCAAAGGGGTGTCTGACCAGGATTCATCGCAATTGAAGGGATTTATTCATGTGTTTTGCAACTGTGTATCAAACTTGGATTAGCCACGACATACCAGAGACCAAGAAACCGTCGAAGCAGTGGACTTTTGTGGGCAAATTGGTTCTAAAGCAAGCAAAGACCCTTCCATCGGCCGGAAAAGTCATGGCAACAGGACCTACAGGAATTTTTTTGAGATTTCTCATCAACTATCTATAGAAGGGAAAACCAAACACGGGACAGCGATTTATTAGCCTGATGCGATGCAATACTCAAGGAGAAACGTCCGTCGTCGTTTTCAGCGGAAGAAAGTGCTTTTCCACCACGACAATATACCGTGACCAAATTGAATGAGTTGCGCTACGAATTAGTCTCTCATCTTCCATTGTCATCGGACTTAGCCTCCAGCGACTTCTTCCTATTCCTAAGCCTGAAAAAATCGCCAGCATGGCTGAGCCAAATCGTTAAATGAGGAAGCATCCCTGCTATAGATAGTTATTTTGCAGACTTCGAAACATTCTACTTTCTTGACAGCTTGAAGAAACTGGAGCATCGTTTGAAAAAGTGTATTTATATTCTAGATTACATCGAAAAAAATAAAAAATCACACCAATACCGTGTTTTTCTTGTGGATTCCGAAGACATTTTAGGTTGCCCTCGTAAAATCTTTTGCACCAGTGATCTGATGAGATAAAAATGTCTAGAGTAAAGTGGGTTAATATGGCTCATTGTGTAATATGGCATAGTCTTGTAATTTGCTTTATATCCGACAGATCAGGCGCTACTCATCCTACTAATATCCAATTGTGGTATACATGTGCGTGTATATATTGTAAAATAGTTTCAACAACATTCTAGGTTAGAAAATTAACATATTCGTTAAGTATACTCCAAATTGTTTTTCACTCATTATGTACATGTCTCGATAAACGCCGATCAGTAATTTTTTAAACGAGGTTTTAATTATTTAAGACAAACTAGTATTCCTAACCTTACATTTGATTTTGAGATGGCGCATCTATTACATGTTCAGTTATGTGCAATGATTTCTTTAAGCATGAACTACATTGTAGGGAAATATGCACCACACTACAAATGGCGATTGGTTTCAATGCGTGGCATGCTTACGTTGGGTTCACGCAATATACACTCCATCTGAAATTTATTGCGAAGACTGTACCCCACTTATATATTTCACTTATATATTTGTACCCTAGCGTCTAATTAGATATTTAACAGCTTAGGATTTATTTTGTGTTATTGTTTTCGTAAATTGGTTGCATGTAACTGTGCATGTAAGAAATAAAGTAAATATTTCTGTGGTTTGAGTGAAGTTTATATTATATTTATAACAAATATACATATGGTGCCACATTCCCCAACATAAGTTGGCATATGTTCCTTTAGCAAGAGTAATATGGCATCGACACATGATTATCGATGTTTTCAATGTAGACATCTGATAGGATAGGATTTCATATATATATGTATGTATATGTACATTTGTTGTCACAAGGACTCAAGTTACATGCATTTTGAAAACAACTTGCCATAATACCCTATTTTACTCTATATTGAACGTAAAAATGCTTTGATTCAAAATGAAAAAAAACCTGATCGTATTTTTATTGCAAGGAGGATAAATCCGTAGCCAAAAAAACCGAATGATCGGAACTTATAAATTAATGAAACTGAAAGCCAATGTGTAAAAATGAACAAGTACATATGATTCTTGTATTTAAGAAGATAGATACAATGTATAAACGACATAACAACCTCAGAAATAAAAATATATTATTATCACATTTCTGTAATCTATTCCGTAGGTAATCTATCTAGCTTATATATGTACATGTTTCTGTTTCGATTATAAAATATTCAATCAAATCTAAGGAGTAAAAAGTAGAATACATTTTAGTAGCCCTAAGTACATAATGTTAAATCAAATCAGTATTCTCGGGAAGTTTGAATAAGTTTATCTACATTATACTCATAAACTATTAGATTTTGCGTCTGGTAAAGTAGAATAGGGATAATCAAATTATTAATAAATAATTACCAATAATTAATAAATAATTCTTTTATTGAATTCTTCATTATTATTCAAAACTGTATGAGTACACAATTTTAAATACCTATAGATAATTTAGCTAAAGTGTATACAGATTACTACATCAGGGCAAAATATCTACGTTACCTTCCAAAGAATAAAACGTAGACTACAGCTTAATAGGGCAACAACTATTTACTCTAGCTTGCAAATATAATTCGGAACTAATCTAATTGACTTATTCCATTCTTTATTATCATGCATAACACTACGTATGAGCATACATACATTGAGGTATTAAATGTCTCTCTCTGTGTCACTGTGTTTCTCTCACAACTGTCGAAACTAATGCCTCAGATCAATAGCCCTGTATAAAAGGCAAACAAGTTGTTAATTTATTTTGATACCTGCTTTTGACGGTTTGAAACTCTCAGTAACTGCTTATTTGCACTCACATATGTATGTATAATATACTGAAAGAAAATTACATTATGACACTAAAACTGTGTACCAACATAAACAGTCATTTCTGCAGAAATGACAGCATTGCATAATAACATTAATACTGAAAGTGGCTATCTGCGATATTATCGAATTAACTTCACTCTATTTTATTATTTTAATTTATTTTTATTTTGTGACATAACATACCTTTAGGTACGCACAGCATATTGTGTGCTTATATTCTGCATTTATCTAATGTGGACAGAACAGTACAACTAAATAAATAATTTTTGCATTACAATAAAATTTTCACAAGATATTTTCAAAATTACCGTGTACTCTAGAATATTTACACATATCCAGTTTTCAGTATCTATAGATACATACATACATATGTATGTATGTATGTACATCTACAGAATACTGTGAGGTATGTATGGAGTATTCCGAAATTTACATATTTACATAAAATCCCTCAAAAGTATACGATAGACTGTAAATATAGTGTAGTAATTTTGTAATACATACCTATATAAGTACTAAAGTAAAATTATCAGGAAACATTTTAGTAGTAAAAATGTAGGTACTACCTACTCCACAGTATTTGCATACGTAATTTTAGTGCGTAAAATCATAATAATTGCGAAACTTTTTTCCTTAGAAAAAGGTATAAGCTTTTTCAAAATTAAAAAGTTCAATTCAATTCCAGCATAAGGTTTAATTTAAAATAGACTTCAACGATGGGTCAAGAAACCAACTTGCAGTGGCTTTGTGAGTAAATAACTTGTATGTTTAGCACACCCATGCAATAACCTCAATAAACACTGTAATAAGTACACCCATGTTCACATATTTGCAATTAAATAGGTACATAATAATATAGTCAACGTTGTTGAATGGGTTAGTAGTTCTGCAGAGGTTGCATAAGTTCATATGATTACTCGTAGATTGCTTCGCAGGTATTGACATACTCAGCACAAATTACGTACTTGCCCGCTCGTATACTTTTATTCATAGGTTGATGTATAATAAATACTTCAATAATTAATATTGATGACGAGTTGAGATAGGTACATATATGTAGGTATGTAGCTATGACCTATGATTAGGTTCTGAAATACAGTGCGAACACATACAAACTTAGGCGTATCATAAGAACACCGATGTGAAAAAGGCAGTCAAAGATAGCAGCCAATTTCTCTGAAGATACCCGAACGTACATAGGCGCCGAAACCATTATTGTCAGGGGTAGCCACGTCTAAAAATTAAAAAAAAATTAAGATAGGTACTATCAAGATTATCGTAACTTCAACCATTTCCACTTTAAATGTTTAATGACCTTTCAACTAGTAGGATAGGTTATACTTTTGAAGTAGGTACTTAAAATCTTCAGTCACCAAGTAGAATCAGAATTTTGCCTGAAAAATAAAAAGCCATATTAGGTACCTTTCAATCTATCACATACAGATTTCACACATATCTTTTGTAGTACTAGGTGGGTATTTCCTGCAAATATGAGCGATTCACAAAGAGTCCCGTGAGGACATTACCTGGACCTACATATCTAAATATTTACGAAAGTTTTACTTAGAAATTAAGAAAATCATATTTTCCTTCAATCTGTATGTGACAGATTAGAAGGGAATTTATTTTTTTAAATTTTTTATTAAAACTCAGAAAAATTAGATATGTAGGGCCAGGTAATGGCCACCTGGAACCCTTTGCAAATCGAACATATTTGCAGGAAATACGCACCTAGTGCTGTAAAACATATGTGTGAAATCTCTATGTGATAGATATGACTGAAATGAAACATGGTTTTTTATTTTCCAGGTAAAATTCTCATTCTAATCGGTGATTGAAGATTGTAAGTACTTCAAACGTATAACCTATCCTACTAATTGCAAATTCATTAAACATTTAACCTTTATGTGACTGGATAGGGTACCTTTTTCAGATTTAAATGTTAATATCTTTTGTGTTTGAATTTGCTGAGCTTCGAAATTCTGTGACATCTCTAAACTTGTTCTGTATTACATTTTATTATATACATTTTCTTACTTAGGTTTAATTTTAATGATAAAATGGCATCCGAAATCATTACAACCTCTAATGACCGTGTAGCTACCCGGGTATCTCCATTTAAAATTACATAGCAATTGAGGTGAAAGAACAAAAAGTAGCATTTTTACATTTTTTTGTTTATATATGTATGTTATAAAAAAGATGTATAAAACGAACAAAAACAAATAAAAATAAGTTTAGCTGACTGTTAATTACAGGTATCGCTAACTGCCTTACTAACAGAATGCTCATTGCAAACTGGTTTTGAACAAAAGTGTCATGCTTTTCGCGTTTTTCTTTCTCCATGATTCAATTCCCGGCAAACATAACATTTTTCAATTACGAAAATACGCACAGAAGTATCTCGAGATGATCAATTTCTGACTGTTGTATCAAGTAGTTGTGTAATTTGGCGTCCTAGAATAAATTTTATAGATGTACGTGTAAAATTATTGCCCAAAACTCTTGGAATACTGTTTCGAGTTAGTACAGAAGACATACATAACTCATTTGCAAGATCTTTCAAAAATCTCCGTCGTCGCGTCGGTCGGTTGATGTAAGCCTAGGATTGTGCTCCGTGTAAATTATGTATGCACTCAGTGCGGTAAGACCGATCATATTGTGAACAAATGCTAAAGACCAACGATTTGTTCTAAGCTTTTACTGTATACTCAGATAACATTTTATCCATTGTGTCGACGCCGCCTTTGGTTTTATTGTAAGGTTTTATAATTAAATGCAGCTGTTTCTGTAGCAAGTATGTATGCATTGTACAAAAATGGTGCTCAAATCGAGCAGTATTTATAGGATAGTGTTTCGATTTTTTCATTTGATTATTTTGTTTGATCTAAACAACAAAGAATGTTTATTTTATTGTCTCCATTTTTTTTAATTTTATAAGGCCAATTCATGACCTACTGTTAGTTTTGTCATATAAAAGTTTGCAAAAACTTTTCGTTTTCTTGCATTTTTCCTTATTTAGGTGTATGTTTTTATCACATTATTCGAATGGCTAGAAAATATTCTTTCATAAAAATAAAAAACAAATACATAGTACAATTTGAAAACAACAAGTTGAATTACGTTTCTCGTGAATTATAGCTGAAAAACAGAAAATTCCCATTGTTGTTTGTAATCTTTACGAAACCCTACAGTTTCATATATAGATTATTAAAATCAGATAACAAATAAACACGTTACAATCCTTTACCCGGCATGTACAGCTACAACATATATACAAAGTTGGGTACCCGGGTACCTACGTTGTCACTAGAAGGTGTTATTTTTCCCAGTCACAAAGGTTAAACTAAAAATTGCTGAACTTACGGTAATCTTGATTGTATTTTAATTTTTTTTTGTAATTTTGATATATGGCTACCACAGACAATATGGGTTTCGACGCCTCTGTACGCTCGGGTATCTTCGGAGAAATTAGCTGCTATCTTTGGCTGCTCTTTACACATCGGTTCATAAGACACCTTTTTTGAAATGTATATAATTAGGAAAACAACGAAGCTTGTCATAAATAGCCTAACACAATGCAATTATGTTAATATTGATTGCTAGTACCTTTAAAACTATATATTATGTATTTGGCGCACGTACTGTCGCTTATTAAGAATCTGCTAAGGAATATGAGCATGCTGAAAGGTATTGCTAATTAAGTCTGCCATTACAGATATTTAAAGAAGATTTATAGTTAGTATTGTTGTCTTCCCCATTATTAATTCTGCATTCAGTAAACAGTTCAGTAAGAACATGTATACATCTTATACACGTTCTAGACAACATGCGGTCACATACATAAATATGTATGTATATTCTGCTGGATTGAAAAGATAATGACATTTGGACGTTTCAGACTGAAATTTCATAAATGGTTAAGAAATGGGTTGTCATGCGTAAAAAAAAAGAAAAAAATAAAAAAGTAAAATTTCAAGACGGTTGTAAAAATATAGTGATAAGAGAGTGCAGTTAAAAAATGAACCCGTAAACAAGAAAAGAACAATTTACCAGTGAAAGAAGATATGTGAGGAACCCAAGCCCAAAATTAAAATATATGTATACAAAGTTAAATAAAAATATAGTTACAATATGTATGTATGTAAGTACATAGTCCGTAGGTACCTATTACATGCACTCATATACATAGGTAAGCGAAGTTGTTCGGCAATATAATCTTATTGTGGGTTACGCATTTGCTCAAAGGATGGGTAAATATGAAATTAATTTAGATTTTAATTCAAAATGAAATGCACATAAGAGTAACAACATTATAATGTATATACATACAGATGTAGGTATTTACATACTCACTTATACGTAATGTAAATGAACATATGTATTTGTCCACTTTAAATGCCATAATAGGATGTACCTACTATCCAATGTAATTGTATGTAATAAATTAGTACTTAAGAGAATAGTATATCTAGGCAATAAATATCTTATTTATTAGTTTTCGTATTCTACTTAATTTGAAGGCAATAGCTGTGTAATAAATACTAATGTAGGTATTCGTGATATAAGACCATTTCTCAATACAAATACTACTTGGAAAAACAGCTGTCACTATTACTCGATTCGCCATGCAATTGCACCAATTAAAATAGCTAAAGGCCTCCTATTAAAGTTACCCTATAACTTATCAATAAAATTATACCGTTTCATAGCGTAACTAACACGAAAAATATAACTATGAAGAAAGAAATCATGACTACGTAGAAACAGTTCCATGAAGTATATATGCAGCAATTGCAATTATTTTAGGGATAGTATCAGGTTACACAAAATACTTTAGTTACTTATCTCTGGGAGACAGTAGTAAATAAGGAAACCAATAAATTAATAAGAAATGGCCAACATGAATTAGGAAAGATACGGGATAACCTCAATACTTAAAAAAAAATCACCTCTACACCCAAACCTTCCTCTCGTCAAAAGACGTACCTAGTCGACACGGTGCTAATTTTAGATGCGATGAAGTTGCAAAGTTCAACAAAAGTATTTTGTTCCAGGGACAAGAAATAGTAAAAGACAGGATTTTACATAAATACCGGTTGGTGCTAACTCGACTATCCAGCATTTAGTTGTATGTTATGTTTTGCATCAAAGTTACCATGCGGAACTACCTGGAAAAACAAGCAATTGAAATTTTGTGAAGACTGCTAATGACTCAAACCCAAAAACCAAAGGTATATAAAAATTAAGTTAGTAACAAAGCTTTACCAATTCATTATAAAGCATGGAAAGCGCGTAAACTAGTAAGTGTAAACACTTATATCGTGCAAATTATAAAAAATATTTTTGGACTATTTGTACATATTATGTGAAAAATTATATACCGGTCGTTTTGAGAAATAGGATAAATAAAGCCGCGAAGAGGTAAGGGGTATGAAAATTCGCTAAGAAGTGGGGACGCGATGAGTCTATCAACGATACTCTACAATACTGGTAGGAACGTAGCTCTCTTCACCTCCTCCTCGCTTTAAGTATCCTATGACTCAAAACGACCGGTGTACTAATAACTATATGTACATAAATAAAAACACACCTATGTAAATCAAGCATTATTACATAAAATGAGTAGCACAGATACTATTCTACCTAACGGTTTAAAAAGGTATCACTGAAGTATGAATCTGTGAAATCGACCTTCTAGTAAATGAATGAGCTTCCAACCTTGTAATTAAACAAGTCAATATATAATTATTATTACTCATTCTTCTACATAAGATTTATTCAAAGTTGTAGAAAATATAAAATCGATAATATATTTTCCTATCTAGTACTGTTTTTACTACTTAATACTTTCATATGATATAAGCCATACATACATATAAAAATGCTCATAAGCGACATATACTATTTAGAAATACATAATATGTATATCCTGCGATCTGCAACGACACTTGACTTCTACTATCAACAATGAAATGTTTGCGTGTTTCCGAATTACAACTTTATTCATAATTCAGAAACACTCGTCGGAAACTTGTTTTTCATACAACTACATTTTAACTTGACGTTTACTAGGGTAACGGCATGTCATTTGCAACTCTTAAATTTATGTTCTAATTTTAACTAATTTAAGTTATACAGAAATGAAACGGTTGGAATAATTTTGTTTACGAAGAGCGTTAGTTTATGTACAATACTTATTTTAATTTATTTATTATTATTATTTAAGTTTTCTCATATGAAAATGACGAAAAAAAAATGTAAATGTCATAAAAAATGTAGTATGCAATCCTTCCTGAAACTGATATATGTACATACAAATTAGTTGTATAAAAATAAGTTCATAGATATACATATGTAGCAATTCTTGTTACTAATTCGAGTATTTTATACTGTAAGCGTTAATCGATTTAGAACCGACCCAAATCCGATTTGCTCCATTAATTTTTTCGGTTGAAATTTCAAAAATTACTACACAATGATTACACTACTGACCTCCTGCCGCAGAACAGAGAGGCAGTTAATGGACCGAAGCATATAAACAGTGCGGATTGAAAACATTGCCGACAACAATTCGACAGTTTCGTTGTTGGTAGACCTACATCAATATACAGAAATGTTTACTATTCATGCCAATATATTTTAAAATGAATCAATAAGACATTTATTCAATGATAAAATAGTAGTTGCGCAATACAACTATAACTTACCACTGCAATTTGAAAAAAAACTTGTTTTCACAACAGGTTTATAGGACAAATCTATGTATACATTACTATTATGCATCCGTGGCTTTATGCATATATCGCAATATCTGGGCATCGAAAACCGGCACACTTCTGTTTTCGCAGTTACTGCAATTGCTTGTTACTGTAGAAGTATAGTACTGATAAGTACCTAGGCAGTGATGCAACAAACGAGGTAAATGTATGTTTTCGGTATAATTCGAACGATATAAAACCAAGTATAATAAAATGCCCTCCATTACCTAACGCTTTGCTAGTCTGGTGGCACAAAACCAGTATGCAGCAAGTACTCTGAGCTACACTCAAAGGATTGCTTATCTGATCATCACGGGAGCCATGTCCTGGACGCCGACGGCGACCATGGAGACCATACTTCGCCTCTGTCTGCGGCACCTGGTGCTATAGTCAGAAGATACCCTGGGGACTTACAGGGCAAAAGTATATGATGCAAATGTTTTAGGTCTGTGAAGTTGGCACCGCCACATGTGAATTTAAAAAAAAAAATAAAAATAAAAAATTCGTTTGCCCAGGGAAAAGTTTTTTTTGTCCACACTCCAAAATTTTTTTATTTGAAAGAAACAGTTTTTGGCGAAAAGAGCAAAAATCGAAAAATCAACTTTTTCAGGCTATATCGTTTGCCCATGTTTCCCAGGCGAAATTTTCGTTTGCCCACCCACCAAAAATTGTGAAAAAAATGTGGAAAAAAATGTTTTAGTGAAAATTTTTGGATTCAATTTTCGACCAATCATAATTAATCCTTTTATGTCACATGTATCAGGATATCCAATCAACATTTGATTATACTGATAACTACCCCGGAATGTTATCGCTAGCGATAACACCCCGGCTGTCACCTGACTTAATGTCATATCACTGCTTATGTAAAACTTTTGACAGTTTCAAATTTAATTTTCGAAATGTCACGATTTGGAGAATTAAATAGTGAAAATATAGATAGATTGGAAACAAATTCAGCAACTTCTGCAAGCTCATTTAGTTTCTCAAATTGTACTTTCAATAATTGTTCTTTTAATAAATAAATGGTAATGTTAATTTAAAAAGCCAAAAATTTTCTGACCAAATATCCCACGGACAGAGATAAATCCTCATAATTTTATTAGTTTCCTCTAGCACGTTTCTTTAGGTAACATCCCTCCGCCTACGCCGCCGGGATGTTACCAAGCAAAGTGCTCTTGGAAACTAATAAAATTATTTCGTGATTATCACTGTCCTAGAGATATTACTACTGAAAACTTCGAAAATCGTTTGCCCAGCGTTAGTCCAGGATTGCCCAGCAATAATTTTCGCCAAAAAATGTTTTTTTCAAATAAAAAATTTTTGGAGGGTGGGCAAAAAAACTTTTCCCTGGGCAAACATGGGCAAACGATGGGCAAACGAACGCCGTATTTTTTTTCAAAAAATTCACACGTGGCGGTTCCAACTTCACAGAGGTAAATGTTTTACTTGTAGAAATACTATTGGACAGTCAAGGTGTTCAAGGTTGTACAAGCTATCAAATTTGATTCCAAAGTGGTATTTAATTATCACAAGAAGCTGAAACAACTGGCAGAACATCACGGCATCACTATGAAATAGGTGTCGAAGCACTCTGAAATTAGTGGAAACGAATTTTCTGGAGGATTAGCTAGAGCAGCCGGTGAGCGACCATTCACAGAACCAGAACCGACGTCTGAGAATTCCTATGGCTGCATAAAAACTTCTGCCAGAACTCAGCTCGTTGTCAGATACCGCTCCCATAGGAAGCAGCTTACTTGTTTGAGACACTGCAAAATGCTTCGAAATTATCCTTACCAGGACAGACTTAGTGAAGTTGTCTCTATGAGCACCCCCAGGCTAAAGGCGCTTACAAGCATCTTAAGTGGGGACTGTACACTGAACATACACATTCACCGTATGGGCTTAGCAAACTCTCCATTGTAGACGTTATAGCGACGAAGAAGAAACTCCCGCGCATTGTTGACTGCCCATCATAGGACGCGTAGTGGCGAAAGTATTTTGTGGCCGTGAGACTAGAAGAATTAAGACTAGAGAAACTAACTCTCGGCCCACTCACACACTTCTTCTTATAAGTGTAACTAAGTCGGGAGGTCCAAACGACATGAAAGCACAGTATGTGTTTTGCCCAAGTGGCCGCACTGTGTTAGTTGCCCATAAAAGGAAGAAAGTACTAAAAAAGTAGTAAGTATTTGTTAATTTAATTATATTTGATAATATATATATATAATCTTTCACCCTTCTACCGTTTAGGTGTAGGGTAAATATATATATTTGATAATAAAAAGCAATAATTTTTTAGCAGCACATACAAGAACGATCAGATTTCAAAAATTAACGGTTAAGAAAAATTATAAAATAATAATGGGATCTAAGACCATAACTTATAATCTGAGAGTACCAATTCTTTATCTAACTAAGACTTGTTTATATATTTTGTATTTTGTGCCTAAGTGTTTAGCCAAATTTTCTAATACTTAAGGGCGGCCAGGTATTAACCGAATTATAGACTTTGTTTTAATCGAGATGCACCCTATTCTAACCACAACCTGCAAATAGAAAACCAACGCTCATCCCGTCTCTTTTCGCCAATTCAGCTAATAACTCGTAATAGTAAAACTTACACGAAAAGCAAATATTGTTACATGCAAAGAAAGCGTTTCTAGGAACTAATAGGTGTTATGGACCTTTATATGTGAATAACGATAACCCCACACCTGTTTCACAAATATTTTCACGCGCATTTTATGTTAAATACTTAATTAGCTATAGTGATTTGCAAGTCAGAATGTGTATAGTGAGGCCTTTCCAATTACTGGTGTGATCAACATTAATGAAAAATGTGTTTCTATTTCTGAATTAATTTTAATAATAATGTAAATTTAGACTACAAGAATGTTGCAGCAATAACCAAGGCAGATGCTCGTTGATGCCTACGACCACGTAAACTTAGTTCACAGCACCTACACATTCACATTCATATAACATCAGTCCGTAAGAAGCCTTGAATATCATACCGCTACATCTGTCTGGCGTAATATGGAAAATTAAATCTATTTCATGAAGTACTGCGTTTACAGAGTCAAAAGGTCTCTATATACATAATAAATAAGTTTAAAATGAAACCTGAAAGTTCCCTATGGAGGTAACCTAAACACAATTAATTATATCCGTACTATACATATACGTATCATGGAGATATTTGCTAATTTGCTACTAACACTAATTCTAAAATCCTAGCTAATAAGCAGATGTTTACAGTGGAATTTTAGTATATTCCATAAAATATATATATGTATATATCCAGCATTTTTTAGAGATTCGTAGTTACGTATATTTGACGAAATATTTGAATATCAAATCAATTTGTTTAATAAGTTCAATCTAAATATTAAATTATAAAGTTATTTTGTATTACAAAACTTAAATTCTAGGCAGTATTTGCCTGCTACTTGCAAAAGTGCATTGTAAACATGCTCTTATATTGAGAAATATAATTCGATACCATAAAGAAATTCACTTTTAAAAAACATTATTAAGCTAATTACAAACCCTTTCGTATCAACACTATAGTACCTTTCTATTAATAACATTTTTGAAATATTGAAATATTCATTCTACAGAATAGGTACCTTCTTCCAAACTTTGTGAAAACAGTATGGGTATTTACTATAGAGTAAAATCGCCGACTTTATGTAATATAAAAAAATTTAGTCCGAATATAATCTTAAATTGTTTTTATATAATAATTTCAATAGCTTAAGATATTTTATTTTAACATTATTTCTGTTGTTTTGCTTCAGTTGCTGTCACAATTTTTACCAAAGCTTTTGTATATGTCTAAATTTTCAAGCGTTGCAAGTTTTTCTGAAAAACTTTACTCTTCTGGTGGAGTCTGCAAATCCCAGTAATAGAAGTTCGTAGTTCTGTTTTGTCATATACGTCGCTATGCTACACCTTAAAACAGTGTATCTTGAAAACCGGGTTATTTATTGTTTTATTGCCAAATTTTTACACATATTTTCCTACCTAATTCCGAGTACAAAACACGTACTTCTTAAATTTTATGTAAATTTATTTATTCGCTGTAAGAAAAAATAAAAAAAATGCTAAAATATTTATAGGCACGTGCTAGAGCTTGATGGTTGGCAGAAAACGTAGAATATTATAAATTTATTCAGTATAACATTGAGTCAACCTATTTCATAATGTACACGACAAATGTTTATCCTTTGATACTCGCCATTAATTGATTAATATCTTGTCGAAACGTAGGACGCGTCTAGTAGTACTAACGCTAATAAATATTGCAAATATGAATAAGTATACATATATCATTTGTAAGTATAAACTAACTTTGGCAAACAATATTGAAGATGTTCACTTTTATGTATAAAATATTAAACTCGTTACAGAAAATCAACAGAATTTCAAAGTGAAACAGATAAAGTCAAACAAATTCTGTTTACACGAGTCAATGCAAAACAACTTGCCTCCGAGTTGCGACTATCTAACGAATGGCGAGCTATTCCATATAAACATAACGAATTAATGTTTACACAAAAAATACGTTCCGACTGTGTGCTGAGCAAATACTACCAATTATATTTTCGTGGACCTTAGTACATGATGGCTATTTGTGAATATACTGTTGTAATTTATTTCCTTCATAAAATGTTCTGATTAAAGATTAACTGTTACCGTGAACATATACTGAAGAAATTTACCACAGAATTTCCTTTCACAACAAGATTACTTGTGATTAATTAGGAATAATCTATAATATTATGTTATTATATGTACAAACTCGCCTTGTCAGAGATTAACATAATGCAAGGAACGAAATACTTTCTAGCCCGTTGCTGTACAGTACTTCATATTGAAATGGATATGAAAACCTGGTTGTGTATAATAATTGCTGCATCATCCACTATACTTTCTTCTGTACAAATATTCTAGGATACAATAAAACCATATTCCTAATTGAAGTTTTAATTTTAAACGACTCAGAATATGCAGGAAGACAACATTCATCCCTATATAAAACCTTGTTGTGTATACTATTCTACCCACTATGCCCGACCATTGTTCTTAGTTAAGGGGACAAATTTATGCCGCCCTTAGTTCAAAAGAAAGGAAGTACAGAGAGAATTTCCATAACAATAGCAAAATTAACTGAAAAGAAGTCAGTGCCCTTTTAAAACGATTTAATTTTAGACATTTCATATTATTCAAAGTGAATTGACGAACTTTCACTGCTTATATGTATATAAAAATTTTTGCTTATCAGAGTAACGTGTCGATTACCAATTATTAATACCAAGCAAAAATTAGATTAATCGAATAGAACCTATACGCAACGAGTAAGATTAGTGCATTACTAAAAATATTAATAACTACGATGTGTTTAAACCCACCAGTAGAGAAAAATGTTAGAATTAACTTTTTTGTCAAAGACATAAAATTAAGCCAATAAAATGTTTCCTTATAGCATGTAAGAAGCGATCAACAAAAAATGCTTCTAGAATAGGCCATAAACAAGTGAGATAGACATACCAATTATGCCTCAGCTTCAAGAATTTATACTAGTCTCTAAAGTGTCATTTACAATTATAAGTCAAATTGACAATTTGAAAATTCCTCGACGCTATTACCGTTATGTTACTTAGTAATGGTTTTTGTATTTACCGACCATCAGAAACGGTATATGATTGAGTTTTATTTTAGAAATGGTAGTAATATTGAGTTTTTTTGTAGGATTTTGCCATTTTATGCAACTATTTAGAGAAACTAATGTTGTGGATCCCAAAAGTGGTAGGCAATTTGCAGAGAAACGTCCTCAGCCTCTTGGGCACCATTTACAGCAAGAGTTTAATTACAATTTAATTACCATCACGCAATTTATAAGGGAGGCTCTAGATAATCAGAAACAGCATCTACGACTATCTAAAGCATTCGATACTATAGACCATAACATTTTGTTAAAAAAACTTGATTTATTTGATATGTCAACTAGATTTCAGCTTTTCAAGAATTATTATTATCGAATGGAAGAAACCAAGTATTAGTAATTGTAAGTATATACCATTAATTTAATTAGACATACCTAGTTTCTATATTGTAAAATGTAAAGCTTAGTGCTTAATAAATTCTATTATTATTATTCTATAACGGGTTTTATTCCACGCCAGTTATTTCAACTTTCGGTGTACCGCAGCGGTTCAGTAGCGTCCCTTTGTTGTTTATATTATGCTTGGATGATGTTCTCTGCAGTCTGAAATGCTCCGCATTGACAAATGCCGACAATGTAAAGATTTACCACACCATTGCTACTCTAGTTGATCCAAAGTTTCTGCAAGAGAATATATGTACATAAACCGATTATCGCAATGGTGTTCACTGAATATGTTGAAGCTGAACGTCTCTAGTAGTGTCAGCTTTAGACAAAACTGTATCGTTGATAGAGTAAGCAACATTAATCACATTTGTTTTGTCCGCATAGCAAACCACCTGGCACTTAGCGACGTTCAGCTTCAACATATTCAGTGAACACCATTGCGATAATCGGTTTATGTACATATATTCTCTTGCAGAAACTTTGGATCAACTAGAGTAGCAATGGTGTTCACTGAATATGTTGAAGCTGAACGTCGCTAAGTGCCAGGTGGTTTGCTATGCGGACAAAACAAATGTGATTAATGTTGCTTACTCTATCAACGATACAGTTTTGTCTAAAGCTGACACTACTAGAGACGTGGGCATTGTTTTAATCCTCCAAAATCAATCAAGAAAATTACAAACTTTACACAAATCGTTGTCACAAATAGTTCTGCCGACTTACATCCTAATCTTTAATCACTAATTGACGACATTTTGAGGTGGTTTGGTGATTACACAACATACATACGCTGCAATTACATAAATTCTAAACTACCGAAATCATTATATTCGTTTTTCGGTTTCCCTAAACGCCACTGATATACTACCCAAATGTTAGGCAAGCTTACTAAAGTAATTTTCTAATCTAACCTTTATTGTGTCCATACTTCAACCAAACATTTTCTTAGAAACACTAAATGATGAGTACACAAAACATTTATTAATTTTAACCTTGCCCAAAATTTATCAGCATCTGCAACCGCTTAAAAAACGCTCTATTCGTATGGGAACTTAATCGAAGTTTACTCACTTTCACAATGTGAACGTTATAATATTTCAAATTCAATACAGTATGAGCATACAATGTACTTTACCTGCATGAAAAAATAATTTTTCAAAATTCGTTACAACATATATGCTTAGATGAATAAATTGACAAACAAATAATTTTATTAATGTAAACAGATATTCAATACGTACGCTTTACTCGAATACATACTTATTACAGGACAAACGCAAACGTTATTTCTGAAGCAAACACGTATGTATTGGTATTACAGTTTGCATATATGTATATGCAAACTGTAATACCAAAGCGAAACCTAAATGTTATAATTTGCATTCCATCAGAACACAGATGTTATTTAAACATCTTTAATATTTATAGTCAATTTTGCGAAACGTAATAAATGAAAAAAAAAAAATAGGAAGATTAGGTTTCTTAGCGGTAGAGAATAGGCAGTGACACAACCAGTAAAATATAAAGTCGCTAATTATGCAAACGAGTTCGCTTAACTTGCTTAGTTAAGTGTCACCTCTCTTTTTCTTTACGTCTCCATAATAACAACAAAAATCTGTACAATTAGTGTTAATCTCGAACATGATGAAGCTACAAAACCAGCTTATGCATTAACATATTCATTTATGTGACGTCTACTCGTTTGTATAAAAGCAGTATTTATATTTACGACGCTCTCACAACATCGGCGTATATAAAAATGTTATTTTCAGAAATGTTTAGTATCAGCAGCGAATATAATTATAATTCCCCTTTATAGAGACGTACTATACCGTCTGTTTGATTTTGAAACGGAAATCAGTACATGAGACAGGAAAACTTCTAAGAGCGAAAGTGCAATTGTGTCTTTTAATTTAAATGCAAATTAGTGGAATCATAGGATACCATTCTCTAGACAACTGCATAAAATGCAGTAGAACCTTTCCTTTACGTGGCAGTATTATCTACTAGGAGCGTAGGTAAGATAAGCGTAAGTTTAGCTTTGCAAATAATTTTAAATTAGTTAAGACAAAATGCGTTCTACAATGCAAATGCATGTATGTATAAGCATAACACAGGTGCAGCAATATTGATGTTTTATCTTGAACATATCTAACATTCATCTT
>ML219622.1:0-10977 GCA_004785975.1 Popillia japonica | reverse complement strand
TACTTTCTCTAGAATTGGTGATCTATTATGTCCCCTTACATGAGCTATGAGTTGCCAGAATTTTTCAGTGGCTATTGCTCCACAAGTAGTACCTGCAATCGCTACTGTGTTTCAAACCTAACCTGGCCATGTGTTCCTAAAGGTGGCAGTACCTACTATATGAGACAGCTCACAAGGACAGGTAGTTTTTCCTATTTAGTTCTAGCATTGTCTTTTTGCTTGTTGAAGTTTCTAAGGAATAACTTGGAGTGCCTCAGGCAACGAAGCTTTAAGCTTCTTCTCCCTGTCTTTCAGTTATTTTTTATAGGTGCTCATCCCCCACAATCCCACAAACAAGGTTGTGAAGGTCTTCTTTGCTAATAAATTAGCTTTCTCGTTGCCACTTATTGCAGTGCAACCTGGTAACCAGCATAATGCAACTCTGTTTTCTCTGCCTAGGTTTTTTAGTTTTTCTAAACAGTCCCAGAATAATTTCGATCTGTTGGTCTTAGAACTCGGCGCAGTTATGGCGGCTAGACTGTTGAAGAAAATTATATTACTTTGCTTCCAATAGTTTATGTCAAAACTCAGTTGAGTGACAGCTTCCAATAGCATTGATCTCTACTTGGAAGACGCTGGGATACGTTTTCTTTGGCTCCGAGTGTTTGCTTCCTGGCCCGAATGGTCCTGCATTTGTGACTTTGCCGATTTTGGCATCGTCCATAAACCAATGAATGGTATTTATCTTTAGAGAGTACCTGGATACCTTGCCATTCCCAGTTGTTGCTTAACTTCGTAAGAAAAACCTTTTTGAAGCTGTATTTGCTAACCATTTCGTCACTAGGTAGACTGAAAAGTGAGGAGTGGTCCGTCAAAGATGGCCCAGTTCTCTGGCATGGCTTCTCACCCACGCCATTATTAGTCGATACAAAACCTTATGGGTAGAGTGGTGACGTTGTGTGCCGTTTGTCGCTCGCGCTACGTTCGGTGGCAGGATAAGTCACGCATAGCCACCAATGTTCGTTGAAAATTGAAACCAATTTACAACGAACAATGTAGAAACATACATCGTAGTTAATTCCTGTTGCAATAATACCGCAAATGTACTTGAAGATTAACAAAATAAAACTATCAATTTATCTACACTACTGCATATACCCGATCGACCATTCATTGACTAATACTCGCTAGCGAACTGCACCGAACGTCTGCACTCTGCTTATGGGCCACTCCCTCCACGACTGTGTTTAGGAAAGTGAGATCTAAACTTACCCTCTAAGGACGCCGTTGGATATGCTCTCATGGTAATGCCCACACATACTAATCGTTGCAGGTTATCACAAATGTGCCTTGTGTGATCTTTGAGAACTATAGAATAATTTTGGGTTGTAGCTGCATGTTTGGGCTACTAGCTTTCTATAGATCATTAAGGCTCTTGTTGCTTTATTCATAGTGAATTCAATATGTTTGTTATACAAAAGTTTTTTGACTAGGGTTATTCTTCGATATTTGGCTTCTGTTTTGCATTCGATCACTGCTGCATCCTGGTGGATGCCTCTCTCGAAATTTTCCCAGTGGATTAGAATGCTGGCCTCCAATGGACAACGTTAGAATAAATGAAAGTAGATAAAAGCCTCATGACGATACTATGTACCTAGTACCTGTATGATATACCTGTATATTTACATTACAATGATTTCGCCAATCAGTATTTACAGTCCATATTAATATACGAAATTGATATTAGAAAAAAGGTGTGTAATATCTTTACGTTGATATAGTACTACTGCGAATTTCTTGTTTGTAATTGCCTTTGGCAATAACATTTGTAAAAGTAATATTCTCTGATTATTGGAATCAGTATTTGATCACTAATTTTAGGAACTGATTTTTAGATCTGTCTATCTTCATATTATGCTGATCAAGTTTTACAAGTGCAGGAAACAGAATTATCCAAAACTATATGGTTACAATTAGATACTTCGTATTTTTATAAATTGGATGTAGTCACCCTCATCAATGTCATGTCTACATTCGACACTAGCACACTCCAACTTCCCACTACATTAGATACATTTCTCTTGTGTATTACCGTGCGATGTAATAAGTTAAGGGCATGTAGCTACCACAAATTGCTGTACTTGCACTTGTAACGTTAATTAAACAAAAACGTTTATCATATAATAGGTATAACTTAATAGAGTATTAGCAAATATAACGTATTATGATGTCAATGTTATAGTTATAAATAAAAGGTGATATAAAAATTCTCTATGAAAAGACGGTTTTGTAAAAATAAAAAAATATAAATGGGTATAATGTTTTGCTTTAAAATTTTCAAAGAATCAAGAAACGGTCGTTGTAAACCTACCTATTTATGAAAATAAAACGTAAGTACTTTTCGAAATTGGTATGTAGCACTTCTTTACGTCTAATCGTGTCATAATTGGCTGCGCAGTTTTCATTAAATGAACTTTATGTGAAACTCTAACACCCAACAGATTTTGGAAAAATAATATATAACATATGCGTAGTACAATTAATTAATTAGCAGAAATAAATAATACATATTACTACTACAATGTTTAAAATTTAGCTTACCTTATATATGCCATCTACGAGTTTAATAAGTTCTTCGGTTTCCATATCTGTTTCCTGTGTGTTGTCGCAGCGGATTTACTCGAGCACGGCTATTACAACTGTTTACCATCCATATTAATTAACTTGTACACTCGGTAGTGCCTCGCGTTAAGCCGTACGCGGAACGCGTTATTATTAGTGAACACGGGAAGGACGCGTTGTTTGGTTCACAGTATATCCTTTGTAAGTTCTTCAAAATATCACCTCTCCACAGAATTGTAGATTTGTTATCGAACAAATCGATTGGAGCTGGCAACTAGTATGATCAATGTATTCCAATGTCTCCGACTCTAACGATTACCGTCGCGATACGAAGAAGAATTGCCTTTTTCTAACTATTGGTAACGCCTAATCAAGGAGTCGTTTATTAATCTCAATTAGAGATAACGATTTTGCGTCACGTTGTGTTTTCATGGACGAAATCTGAAACAAATGAAGATGTATTATTAGATAGCCAACGAAAAGGGGTTTTATTAGATAGCTAGGTATGTACGTCAGCAGTAGTTAAGTTCAAGAAATGAAAACGGTGTGAAAAATGATCATTCATTAAATTAATGATACCTCATTTTTTTTTTACTTGCTTTAAATACGAAACGCAAGGCAAAATGCTTAAAAATTCATTTATGGTAGTTAATTTTTTGGATTATTTTTGCAGATTCGAGTAACATATTGGCCTATACAGCTACCGGCGCACTCCTATTGTTACCCGACATTGCACGAGACAAGGGCGGCAAGTAATTGGGAGATAGGTGCGTACGATGTGCGAGAGTTTCTTTATCAGCCACTGCATCGTCGATATTTAAGGTTTGCAAGTATGATAAATAATGTGTTATCGTTTTACTGCAATCAAGTGAAACATAGACATTCTATGGTGAATAGATACTGCAAACTGCTCACAGTAACTTCACGAGCTCGTGCAATATCGGAAATCGGGTGACCATAGAAGCCTGCCGGGACCGATATACAGGCAGTTCGCGGTAAATTTGACAGGCCCATAAGAAAATATGTTTGGTAATTATCAAATTTAATAAATTTAAAAGAAATGCAATATGATAATGAAATTATATTATTGTCAAAAGCTTTGCTCAAAATAACCGCCCTTGGCGTGTAGGACAGCCTCAATCCGGCCACGGAACCTAAAACAAACTGATTGATCTCTTAACAATCCTTACAGAAATTGTAAGAACAACTTCACAAGCTATGATGCCTAATGCTGATGAGACAGAAGCAGGAAGATACTGTTATCTTTGTCCTTATGATAAAAAAAGAATGACAAAAGTAAAGTGTGGCCTGTAGAACACCAATTTGTTGCGAGCACCAAAACACAGGTGTCCCAAATGTTAAAATAATATGCCTTTAACATATCTTTCATAATATGTATCGGATTTTAAGTGTTTTTAGAACTGTTTTCTGTGTATCTAATAAATCAGTAAATAATATTTACAGTTTCTACCTATTTTAAAAATATACACGTAAAATGGGCATATGACTCGGAACAAACGACTATTGAATTATTCTGTCCAACCATTGGGACTAGTGTAGTCGTACAAATTGGCTGACTATCATGTTAGATGTTTCCATGGGGTGCGGCAAGGCGTCGAATCCTGCTACCATACATATGGCTATTCTCGTTGTTCAGGGTTAAGTACATTGGTTAGCAATTCCACGGAGGAACTACATCGCTATAGAAGGACACACATCCGAAACCCGTGAGAGTTTGCAGAAATTCTGTTTGCATGATTCGATAAGTGTCTTTTAGACTGTATGCAAGCTGTCTGTTATTCTGCGTTTTGTAGTTTATATCTTTTGGCAAAAGTTTTTCTCGTCGGGAAGGAATCAGTGGACGTTTCACTTTGCTTAGAAATTCCTTCGCGGGCTTTTTCGGCAACGTTTGTCTCAGGCAATCCCAAGGTCCCCCAAAACTTTTATGCACATTTTCGAGAACTTCTGCTGTACGAACGCAATCATATTGCTTATTATGTTCGTAGACCCTATTGAAATGTTTCAATTCATACCGAATTGTTCTTACAGTGCCTAGACTGCATTTAGCAACAATCAGATTCTCCTTATTTTGATGGACGGTGGGAATCATTATGATGCTAGATATTCTCTTCCATGATTCAGATGGATTCCAGGCATCTATTCTTGTTATCATTACGTATAGAATAAAAAGGGCTTAAACTTTTAAAGGAAGCGTGGTGTGCCCGAACACTTTTAACACATCTTAAAAAATCCAAGTACGTACTCTGTTAAATTTTTGCCCAAACAATCTATATACAGTTACATGCGAAAATGTCCGGCCAAAGATAATTTTTTGATTAAGTAACGTTTAAAGGATGCAAAATGGAAACACCAATATATCATCGTAAAGTTCTTTTTTCTTTTTATTCATAATTATTTATAACAAAAATAATTTTCGCTTTTTCATAACTATCCGGCCAAGCACAAAATACGCACTATATACAACGGAAGAATATAGTAACTCGAGAAAAAAATTGAAAACAGTTATACAAGTAACATTTTCATCAATACTTGGTAGCCATACCCTTCGAAGCTATCACAGCAGCACATCGGTGACGCATCTATTCAATAACTTTGATGATTCTATTTTGAGAGATATTTTTCCACTCGACTTAAACTTTTCCCACAAAGCAGCTTTATTGGAACAATTTTCAGTTTCTACTCTTAATTTGAACGTTTGCCACACACACTTGATCGGATTCAAGTCGGGAGATTGAGTCGGCCACTCTAAAACGCGAATATTTTTCTTGCTGAAAACCTGCTGAAGGAGCTGTGGACGGTGTTTTCGGTCATTATTCTGATGGATAATCCACCCTCGTGGCATGTTCTGACGAGCATAAGGCAGCATTTCTGTTAATATAATATCTCGATACACAGCAGAGTCCATAGTGCCCTCAATTTTAAAAATAGGACCGACGCCTTCTCAAGAGAATGGACTCCATAGCATAATGCTGCCTCTACCATGCTTCATACTTGGTGTTTGATATCGCAAATCATTTCTAGTACCTTCTGGTCGTCGAACGTACTTTCTCTCATCATTTCGAAACAAATTAATTCTAGTTTTGTCTGAAAACAGCACTTCCTACCATTCTTCAACAGTCCAGTTCTGGTATTTTTTCGCGAATTCGAATCTGGCCTTTTTTCTACTGATGTTCGGCTTTTTAACTCCAACACGTCGAAAAAGTCCTCCTTCTGTCAGTCTACGTGAAACAGTACTTTGGCTAATGTCAGCCAAATTTTCTTCGCGTAATTCACGTGCAATGATTGCAGCATTCCTTTTTACAACTGCACCTTTCTCTTAAACATTTTATCAACATGATTAGTTGTTTTCCTAGGTCTACCAGGACAGCATTTACCTTTTAGAGTACCCGCAATCTTGAATTTATTTATTATATAATTAACAATCGATGTTCCAATTGTCAACATTTTAGCTATTTCAGGTGGAACTTTTCCTTCGTTGCGCAACTTAATAACCACTTTATGTATATGTAAAGACGTGCTTTTCGACATCTTGACTGACTTGCGAGTGTTACCTACTGATCATATAATACAGAAAGAACGGAGCTCACAATGTTTACTTACCATCGCAACTGCAAATGTAAACAAAATAAAGCAAATTATATTTTCTTAGAATTTGGCCGGATATTTATGAGAAAGCAAAAGTTATTATTTTTGTAATAAATAATATATAATTATATAATAATATATAATTTTTCAATTCCACGTTTTGATTGCATAATAAAAGAGCTTTACGATGATATATTGGTGAATCCATTTTGCATTCTTTAAACGTTACTTAATCAAAAGATTATCTTTTGCTGGACACTTTTGCATGCAACTGTGCATATGTAGGTACCTATGATAATATTCTGAGTTGGTTTTCATTTATTAATATCCTAAATATAACAGTTTAATCCAATCAATAGCTTCATATATGTAAGAATATATGTGTGCGTAATCTATTATAATCGATCAATGTCATACGCTACATCTAAAACCATAAAATGGATGGCCGGAATTCGCATTTTAAATTGTAACTTACGTAGAATGTGGCGATCGGTACGCATATTTCATCGAAAGCTATATTAAATTCTATTCCTGCCCACAATGCTGTAAATGATAAAATAACATTTGTTAAATTAGCTACGCTTCAATTCAATAGTTTTGTATTTAGTTGTATGTACGATATGTATGTACATACATACATAAAATTGACAATTTTGAGACAGCGTTTCAAGCTGTGTAAAAATGTGACTATCCATACTTCATACATTCGACCTATTGATTTACAGTTACAACCAACTTATTATTCGTGTGTAAAAATAGGAACAAATGCTTTCACAAACTGTTTACATAAACTAAAACAGATATGGGTGACACCTAATCAAATTTTACGTAAATTCTACTTAAGTGAGTGTGTTTATCTAAATCAACAATTATTTTATAGAATTACAGAACCTTTTGAAATCAGTTGCATAGTTTTATTATGAATCCTAAAATTTGACCAGTTCTCTGATGCAGAAATGGTCAAAGGCATATAAATGGATGGGAGTTGAAGTTCATGGTCCAAACACCAATTTCTTAAATGCTTTAGGCTTTTCTTTACAGTCAAGTCGCTGTAAAAACAATGATTTCATATTGCTTTTACTCTAGTTCGATTTGACAATGTTGGCATTCTTACGTAATTGGCCCAAGTAATAGCGTCTAGAGCACTCCAATACTGAAAAAGATGCCGAGGCAGATGAACTGGCAAAGTATGAAATCAATGTGTATTTAGTTGGACTAGAATCTAAGGTTTCTAAAGACCAACTTAGAAAAGAACTCGAGCAATGGCAGGTAACGAAATATATCTTCCTGTGGAAAACAACATCCCGTTAAACTTACAATTAGTAAAAGAAATTTTGTAAACTTCTTGCCAAACAAAAATAAGAAACTACTTTATTATAGAAAGCTAAGCTAAAGTTAAGTACAATTGCAGGCTCTCTAACTTGTCACTTTCCTGTAAAATACCGTACCCAAATAATGAAATAGGACATACATAATAATTTTGCCAACTTATAAACAAACAATGCAACTGTTCAAATAATATCGTTTTGTAAAAAGTTTGCTCGGCCACAAACATGCAAAAATTCCTAATATATGATGTGTGTAAAGTGTGTGTGCCCAGTAAGCTGATATCAATATAAAGCATGAGAATTCGAAACTATTATTTTTATGTTCAAAATATCATGTCAAGGGCAAATTTGAATGGTATATTGCAATTTAAGTTTCAACGCTTAAGTTAGAAACTACTATAAATGATGGTAAAATTTTAAATGTATGTAGTTAAAGTTAAATGGAATTACTTGATTTACCACCCATCAAAACCAACTTCAAACCTAGCTCGGCTGCAACATATATGTATGTAATTATCCGTTTCACGTTACATAACCCTAAAGTGCTTAACAATAAGTTACTTGACACTATTTGTAAGTAAAAACAAGTCCACAGCATAGACAACATAAAAGTACATACCGCGTACTAAATTCTCTAGCTATAATAACCGAAGCAGTGAAACAGGTACATAAATTTTATAACGGAATAGACATTTTATAAGCGTTTCTTTTCATTGCGTAACCGATAAGTGAATGTCTTTGATTGTTGCGCGTTGTATATACCTATAGAATTATTGTAGTGATAAATAGTTGTACGTACATTTTTTCACGGTACTAGTCCTTTTCAACGATTTCAATCTGAATTCCGTGCTAATTAGCAAACTTGTTGTAAGGTTTTGAGAATCAGAACATGATATGAGCGTAAATTTCTGCATACAACAGCCAAGGTTGTTTCACGTGGCTAAATATAATACATTCATTAACGTATACATATAGATATATGTATGTATGTACATACATGATTGAAATATTTGCAAATATAATTTTGTTATTGTATTCAGTTTGATCGCTATACTGATTTTAAAATAATTTCCTAGATAGGTACTTGGCATAATAGTGAACACAAAATGAATTTAGAAGTCTATGACGAAGTAATTGACGTGTATATTAATGTCATTATAAAAATATGTCAGTTCGCAAATCTAATTAATTTTGGCCGTACCTTTTAAAATCTTCAGTGGATATAATAGACCTTGTTCAGAACAAAATACAATCATGACTAACCTGGAAAAAAGAATAATTACAGTAACTGCGCAATTACAATACCTACAACAGGAAAAGTATTTGATAAAAGAGAAAATTGACACTACCTTACGAGATATTTCTCGTTTGACCAAGAGTATCAGGAAGGCAGAGGAGGAGATAAGGAATGCTAAGGAGAAATTTGTAGGAAAATACGCTATAGACTGTTGTGAGGGCGACACCTCAAACTCATATAACGAAAAAGGGGAATATTGAAAAGAAGTTCAATGCGTAAAGTCCGTTGTATTGAAGCAATATTAATAAATACCTTCCTAACATATCAGCTTTGCTTTTAAGTTAGCATGAACATAGAAATTTTCACTCATAAAAATTCAGAAAAATGAATTCATTTCCGATTTAGTAAGAATTTGTTAGGTAACTTCATAGATAGATTAACTTAAACATTTTGCCATTTCAATAACAGAATATCTTCTGTTACTAAAATACTGCGAACTAGCTTACAATAACAATAATAAGTGGTTTTGTGTCACGATGCTTTTCTTTCAGTTTGAATTTGAAAATAATTACTTTAGTTACTGAACTTAAATCTTTTATCCCGGCAGAAAAAAACACAGGATGATAAGGCACCTACCCTGTGATGGCATTATTTTGAGACAAGTTGGAACAATATAGTCGACATGAGCAACTATTGCAGGTTGTAGCATTTGTTAAAATACTTTAGACAGAAATTCTCCAGCTCTATACATAAGAATATCATGCCATACTGCCTAGCCATTTACATTGAACAGTATATCATACAGTAATGGCATGGGACTATACCTATACCAGGCCGACACTGAGGCACAAATGTGGAACAAAGATAGCTGAATCTATTAGGTGAATCTATTTTTAACTGTCAGATTATGATTAAGTATAAAAGTCATGTCATTACAGATACTCAGTTTGATATTGTAGGCTAATACGAAAAAAATATAAATTTAATAGGTATATCTTTAAACCTATCTGCGCCATCATAATTATGTGCTGTAGTGCCTGCGGATGTAATAATAAACATGATAAACGAAATGGAATACAGCTTCACAGATTGGTACAATTTATAGGTTACCTATCTCTAACCTATAAATACATACCGCGAGTTTTTTTATCTCTGAACATACACGTTATAACGTTGACCATCCCCACCTTTTCCTATGTTCTGTTTTAAAATGGACAAGTCAATGCATTGTACTGTGCAAGTCAATGCACTCCTTGAAAAATAAACATTCAAATACGTCAAGACGTCAACATTTTATTAAAATAAATTAACTAGATTGTCACTTCGTTATTAAAATAGTTCAATTAAACACAATACAAGATTATTACGTTTAATTTCGTTGAAAATGAAGCAGAAAAATACAACCGTGGTTGTAAATAACAAATAGTTTTTGAACCGACCAGAACAAAATGACACATCTAATAATATTTTTAGGTTATAATCATGTTATAATACAAGCGAAACGATACTAAATTTTTTTAAGAATTTTTTAACTAAATTAAACGTATTAATCTTGTACTGTTCAATTGAACTATTTTAATAACGAAGTGACAATCTAGTTAATTTATTTTAGTTTATTTTTCAAAGAGTGCATTGACTTGACCACTTCAAGAGCTATAAAATCAAGTAAAGGTGTCCATGGTATGTTTCCATTTCATCCAGAACTACAACGTAAACGTCAAGGCATTCAGATAGCTTATCCTGTCCCATCGTAGACAAACTGTAGAACTTCTTATGGAACTAAGTTACAATAGAACCTGTATATCCATTCATTGTAATACAGGTAGTTTGTCTACTCATTTCTAGATAGAAATTATGTATTTTTATTTGTAATGCTAAGTTTAACTACTAACATAAGTGCTTCTTTCGGTATCAGGAATCCACTCAGTTTGATTTCCATATTCATACTACCGTTGTGACATCGTTGACACTGAACACTACGTTGTCTTTCTATATTTATGGGTAGTAACACCGTTGATTTGGTATCACTAAGGTAAACTATTATCTCCACACATTGCGCACAATCATTGCACATTGACCACTACACTTTCCTCGGTCTCCTTCAAACTACGCTTATCTATTTTCTAGATATTTTTACACTCTATTTTCTGTGTTAAATTGATATTTAATTGAATAGAGTTTCATTTGACCAAAAAACGGAAAAAA
>SMLS01075084.1:0-33564 GCA_004785975.1 Popillia japonica | reverse complement strand
CTCACCTGAATTTCTGGATGTTTGGACAAGCAATACAAGGTAAAAGAGATAGCAGATGCTGTAGTGTCATGGCCCTGAAAGTAAATTCGATATTTCTTTTATTTATTACATTTGATGACGACCTACTGCATACATAACAGTATCAATTTCTTCGCGGATCTGCTCGTCTGTTAAGGTATTGTCTGATTGCGAATAATCTAGTAATAAATCCAAAAACATTTTATTTTTGGTTTTCTTTTCATCTTTGCGAGAGCTAATACTATCCTCGTCCTCACGGATGTTTCTTAAAAGTTCCTGCTTTCTATTAGCGATTATAGATCTCGTATATGTATGAACCGCTTTCAAAGTAAATTTTTCCCTCCAATAAGTTATACTGAAAGGATATAATACATCGCTTGACAGAAACGGTGAAAACACTCGCTTTACAATTATATCTATCAGTAGGTTAATAGAAGATACATATTTGGAATTATGATCATCCTGAGCGTTAAAATGTGTTCCCATTATTGTTTCTGAAGCCAAATATAACTAATTTAGTATCTAAGAAATTTAATAGAATTCTCAAAAGTTACCACAGATAGCATCCAAAGTATAACATATGACAAACGGAAAAATATCTACGTCTTCCTTTTGAGATTCCTGCGCCAATTTAGTAACTAATATGTCACTGTGAGTATTGAATACGTCAATATATTTTTCGAATTTGTCGAAGTGGAAAGCTGGTAATATAATTTTTTTATGTTTTTTCCATCTGCTGCCTAAAAATCATAGAACTGTGTTGAAAATGAAATGGTAGTCTATACAGACAAATTCGGAGATATTCGTGTGGTTTTAAACAATATGAAGTAAAAACCGAATCTTACCTGAACTAGTCGCTAGGCCCTGCCCAACCAATGGTTGTATATAATTGTATAAGTCAGATTTTTTTAAGTTAGTCGTTGAGGTCATAAAAAATTCGAGGTCTTCGGGTTCCGTAACGTTTAAATAGGCTTGAGATCCAATATACATTTTAAAATTTGTATTGTATAAACGGTAATACTTCATTATAAATTCGGTGATTTCTGGAAATGCAGGAAATTATATCCAATAATCTCGTTTTACATTAAAATGAATACGCAAATAAACTGATACGTGATATTCTATTCTCTTTTATTTTGAAAAAGGAAAGGAAAATTTTATATATTACACATAAACTTGTTGAACCTTTTATTATCTTTTGAATAATTATGGATTGCCTTGCAGGACGCAAAATGTAAGTACAAACTAAATATGTATGTATGTATACAGTGTGTCCAAGATAAGGATCCTAAGCATGGGAATCTCAGTACCTGTAGGAGACACAGCTTAGGTTAAATTAGGAAAAAGTTGCGTTCTTTGAAGCTTATTTACATGCCGTGTAGAAACTTGAAAAATTTTCATGGCCTGCTGAGATAATTGAGAAACAGGAATTTAAAAAAAATAGAAAAAATTCAATTTTCCTCTAAACTACAAAAAAAATATGGCACGTGATACATCGTTGAATTGGTAATAAAATATGTAATCAGATACTGGGTGTACTTTTTTTCAGTCCATATAAAAAAATAAAGTTGATGATGGTTTCTCGAAAACAAAACGTCAGATATAAAATCTGAAAATACCGTCATGTAGTACCTTAAAAGTGCCAATGAGAAAGTGTTATTCGTTTTTTGCTATCTCTTCAAGTAAAGTCAGAAAGAAATAAAATTCATATTGTAAAATTCCCGTTTCTCCCAAATATCTCAGCAGGCCATGAAAATTTTTCAAGTTTCTACGCGGCATGTAAATAAGCTTCAAAGAACGCAACTTTTTCCTAATTTAACCTAAGCTGTATCTCCTACAGGTACTGAGATTCCCATGCTTAGGATCCTTATCTTGGACACACTGTATACTATAGAAAAAACAAAGTAATACTTACTTCTTGGTGAATTTAGTTCGAACGCATGTCCGAAAAGGGGCAGACCTGTTGTTCCCGGCACATTTTTTAAATACTTCTCGAAATACTGCACTCTATAAGTCCAATAAATTATCCATGACAATAAAGGTGCCAATGTGAGACCAATGATGACCGCTAACATCATATTTGCTTCTGAAAATTGTGACTAGAAAATTATATCAGCCTTCAGTTTATATAGCAAAAGCTATCGAAAATACAATAACACCACTGACGTCATAATTAGTTACGTTGGGTAAAAGCAGTAAAAAATCGTATTTTCGGTAAGAATGTATGTATTATTATGTAATTTATTGCAGTTGATATACTAAATACTGACGCGAGCAGATAACTCCATTAGATCAGTGGTTCACAAACTTCTTTAATTTTTGAACGTACATATTTGAAACTTGTAAGGAAAACTCAGTAGGTGAACACAGTATGTTAAGAATTCAAAATGGACATTTTGAGTTTGTGTCTACATTTGCTCTGAATGAGTAAAAACCGTCCCAAAATTTGACAAGTTTTTAATTTTACAACTTTAACGAAAATAGATACAAAAGCAATTTAGATACAAAGTTTGAACTATATCGAATAGTTTTTCAAAACGCGTCAATGTTAGCATCTTGCATTATAGTAGGGCACTTTCTGGAAATGCGGAACGGGTGCCTTTTTTCGTTGACACTAATGACATATATTGTGAATAGTTTTAGTCTTTTAGAGCATATTAATTAGGTATTGAAGAAATAAAATTTTTCTTCCTTATAATTAGCTTTTACGAAAATGAAGCTTCAATAACATTATTTGCAGATCAGTACAGTTTATTATACTTGAGATTCTAACTTGACAACAGATATCTTTAGTCGCATTCGTTTACCAAGTTTACCTAATTCAGATATTCTTGAAAGAATATCAGAATTGTGGGATGTAGTTAGTTCACACAATTAAACATCAGTTTATGCTGCTATATGAGATTTCAAAAATAGACTAATAAAATCACTTTCAAAGAAAATAGTTTGGGGGTAAATTATTTTTACAATTTTGAGTACATATTTGTAAATATGCACTTCTATTTTCTTTTATTATTTATTTTGACAATTGATGCAAAATTTGTTTGTTTTTTAATTTGTTTATTTGAAAAGCCAATCTTATTTCAGGAGAAAAGACGGATAAAATGACAATCATTTATTACAGTTAATTATTATTATATTAAATACGGTACCCCACCTCAAAATAAATATTTTTTACAAAAAAAACGAAGTGGTTTTTCAAAACTTTAATAATACCAAATTACAAAACTGGATAATGATACAAAGTATAAACGTAAACAAATAACAAACATAATGTCCAAAAATGTCGAACTAAAAGTATTTCATTGGGACTTAAAACCTGTCAGTACAGATAACAAAGCTCACATTATTAGTAAAACAAATCGTTACTACTCAAACAATCACTACTTAAACAATCTTCTTGTTTCCACGTTATTTTCCATCTTATTTCGCTGTGTGAACTTTCATATAACTAAGCACTACCACTGTTTACCAGTGTTCAATAAAAACTATACACCACTGATTCTCAGTGCTTATAAGCACAAGTTACCGGAGAAGTTACAAAAAAAAATGACATTTTTGTAAAACGCCATCTGATATTCGAGCAACTTAATGACAGCATTGCACTCGAAATAAAATAATAATTTTGCAATACTATACAGTACATATTTTGGGAACTACTGTTCTAAAAAAACCACGAAACAGGTATTAACGTATGCGTTTTAATCCACCCAAAAAATCCTTGTAAGTATATCATATTAATTTATTAGACAATGAATAAATGAATAAATTAATAAATGATTTATTTCCCAATAGGAGAAACCCAAGTATAAGGAAAGTACAAAACTAGCAGCAGTAGCGCGAATACTAAACTAAAATAATAATAATATATAGAAATAAGAACTAAGACCTTGTTATAAAAATTAAGATTAACGTAAAGCTACTATTTCTTACAATAGTTAGAATTTCGGTGAGAGAGTTGTAATTATTATCACAAAGATGACAGTTTGTGTTACAGTTGTTACAGATTATGAATATCGGTGACTCGTTTATAATGTTTATTCTACTTGTATTGAAATAAAAATTATACTGATAGCGGGACGATAATCATGGTGTATTAAAATTTATTCTACTCAACAGCCACCGGGAATCTATGTTATTATGCAGTACGTTGAATAGAAATTTAATAGTTCCTACATTACGACTGTAGCCAGCGAATCAAGGTTAAATCGGCTAAACAAGAAATTGTGGTCGTAGCCTCTAAGGAGGATAAACTTTGTTTACAATAAAGATTAAATATTTTAGGAAATGTCGTAAAACATCCTCAATATTTTTCGAATGTACTAAGTATACAGGGTGTCAAATGAATGATGTCGGAAAAATAAACAGTATAAAACTAATATCACAAGAAAGGTAAATCCAAAAAAATACGATCATATATTAAAATAATTTTTCCTTTAATAATTACCAAATTATGTTAAATAAACTTTGTTGAATCCGCGGGTCTCACACGTGTGTACAAGAAAAAAGGGGACGCTGCAAAAAGTTCTAATAGACATAAACAGATATTTTTTATCAAGTTCAATAATATGTAAATCAATGCTTATTGTGGTTATACTGGTATTTCAATGTATATATGTATGTACTATCGAGGGCAAATGTAATGAAGCGACATACATAGCCTTCCGCAGGTATTCAACACATTTGCCTACTCGCACTGGGCGGCTGTAATTAGAATTACGGACGGGTACCTAGCAGGTAAATTTCAGGTAGAAAGATTCGCGAGAAATGTAAAGCGATATATTATAATTTCTTTTACAATAGTTGCATTTACTGTTTATATTAAGAAATAATGCTGACTAGGATTCTTAACTAGATTTCGTAAGCACAAGCTGTTTCTTTGGCAAAAGTAAATATTGTTTGCTATTATACATACAGGGTTATTCAGGCTATACGGCACAGAATATTGTGCTTGATCACTTTTAATTTTTGGACACCCTGTATAAGATGGCAACTTTTTTATAATTGGGATATAAAATATGACATTGGTACACTTAAGTATTTAAAATCTGCAAATAAGATTAGATTTGGAGAAAATTCAAATTACCGCAAAAACCTTAAGGTTTAGGCATTATAAACCTTATTAAAACAGCCACTTATGTTGATCGGAGAATCCACAACTTCAATGATATTCATAGTGTTCTATTAAAAAAAAACACAACTTTGATACTTTTAGAGCTTTTGGTACACCCTGTATAATACGAAAATAATTTTAAAAAGTAGCCGTAATAGACCTGCATATATCCCAACAACGAAACTTTTTGAAAGTCACGTATTTTCGCCACAATATTCCGTGCCGTATAACGTGAATAACCCTGTATATGGACAAAACATGTAAATGTTTTACACATGTAAATTTTCAATAATATGCGTTTTAATAATAATAACACGATTCTATTTATAGAAAAACGAATTGTTTCCGATGCCTTATTTAGAAACGATTTAAATGAAGTTGCAGTTTAAAGAAACTGGTATTTTTGAATATTTACGCAATCAAAAAATAATGAATTTAGTTTTAATTTATTAGAACATAAATATGATATATGTATTTTTCTAACCATTATTTGCATAGATAAGCACAGTTCAGATATTTCTTTTTTTAGGTCAATTCAACCACTATTAATTCGATTAAAGATCATTTATTCCAGAACCTTTATAATTTATTAGGTATTCGTTACAACTTCGTCAGTGGAAGAAAATGACATTTAATTCGTGTCAAATAATTATAATCTATTTTTATAATTGGATATTATATTTACTAACTTGTTCAGCAATATGTTTTGTGTATGTGATTCTACTGAATTTTGAGTAATATACTTTACATTAGAAATTAATTCGTCTAATGAAATATTATTATCTACTAAAAATTTTAGGCGTTATACTCGTATATATATATATAATCCAGTTCCCTTCTACCATATCCATGGTGTAGGGCGTTTCTCTTCTTTTAACTTTTCACAAACTTCTTCCATTCTTTTCTATTTCTTGTCATGTTCTTCGCTTCTGTCCTGGTTTTGCCTTTCCTTTCCAATAACTCTGTGATGACATTGTCCCATGTTGTTCTTGGTCTTCCTCTTCTTTTATTTTTTGTTATTCTTGCTTCTCATATTCTTTTTGTTTGTCTTGTATTCTCCATTCTATGTAGGTGTCCCCACCATCCCAACTGTCTTTCTTCAATATTTTCTAACACTGACTGTATTTTTAGATCTTTTCTTATTTCTAAGTTTTTTATTCTATCCATCTTTGTGACACCTCTAACTCTTCTTAAATACCTCATTTCTGCAGCCTGTATTTTATTCTTCTGTCTCCTATTTAGCACCCAGGATTCACACCCATATGTTAATATCGGTCGATATATTGCCTTGTATACTTTAAGTTTTGTTTCACGGGATATCTCTTTTTTATTAATAAACTTATTCCTCATACTATAGTACAGCTTTGTTGCTTTTTCTAATCTCTGGTTAATTTCTGCTTCCTGTGTTCCTTTCCCATCAATTTTTACTCCTAGGTATTGGAATGTTCCCACCTGTTCTATTTCGGTTCCCTCTATTTCGATTTTCATGTCTACTTCTTCGTCTCCTACCACCATTACTTTAGTTTTGTTTTTATTAATTGTCATTCCACTTTCTTTTAGGGTCTTATTCCATATTAGTATGTTGTGTTGTAAGTCTTCTTGGCTGCCGGCTATAATAGCTACATCGTCTGCAAATGCCCATTCCGATATTTCCACTGCATTTAGGTTAATATATCCAACTCTGACCTTCTTGCTCTTTTCTGTACATTTTTTAATGATGTCGTCCATGTAAACAATGAACAACATTGGGCTTAGACTTCCCCCTTGTCGGAGCCCCTCTTTTGTTTTGAAAGTGTCGGATTCTAAATTGTTAGCTATTACTGCGTTGGTATTGTTATCATATATTTTTTGTATTATACGTCTTATTTTACCATCTACCCCTCTTTCCCTTAATATATTCCACAGCTTTTCTCTTGGTACTTTATCAAAAGCTTTTTCTAGGTCTATGAATGCCAGGTACACTTTTTTTTGTTCTGAGGAGGCTTTTTGTATTAGCTGTTTCATGGAGAATATTGGGTCTTACGTACTTCTTCCTTTTCTGAACCCACTTTGTGACTCGTGTAGCGTACTTTCTAATGTTGTTCTTAATCTTTTATCTATTATTTGTTCTAGTATCTTCATCGCAGTGCTTATGAGTGATATTCCTCTATAATTATTACAATCTCTCTTATTACCTTTATTCTTGTATATGGGTACTATTAATGTATTTCTCCATTCATTTGGTATTTCCTCTTCCATCCATATTTTATTATATATTTTCAGCATTAATTCTTTTCCTTTTTGTCCTATATGTTTGATCATTTCTGCCGTGATTTTGTCGCCTCCTGGTGCTTTTCCATTTTTCAATTTATGAATTGCTTCTTCCAATTCATCCATAGTGATTACTCCTTCTGTCTCTTTCTCTCTTATTATCTGCTGTTCGTTATCATTTTCGTTTTCCGCTCCTCCATTCAACAATTCTTGGAAGTGTTCTTTCCACCTTTGTATTATTTGTTTTCTATCACTGATAATCTCTCCCTTCTTATTTTGTATGAGGTGTGTGGGTTGTGGCATTTCTTCGTTTCTTATTGTTTTTATAACTCTATAGAAAAGTTTCTGGTTTTCTTTGCTATTTTTTTCCATCTTTTCACCGAATTCTTTCCATGCTTCCTTTTTTGCTTCTGTCACTAATTGTTTTGTTTTCTTCCTTTCTTTTTTATATATATCATATTTTTCCGCTGTTTATTCTGCCAAATATGTTTTCCATGCTTGTTTCTTTGTCTTAGCTTGGTGTCTTATTTCGTTTGTCCACCATCTTGTTTGTTTTTTCTTTTTGTTCCTGCTTACGCCGCATATCTCTTTAGTTGTTGTTAATATTACGTCTTTGAACGTGTTCCAAATTTCTTCTGTATTTCCGTCACTTTCTATGTTTTCTATTCTTTCGGCTATCGTTTTCTGGTATCTTTCGGCAGTTCCTTTACTTCTTAGTTTATATGTTCTAAGTGTTTCTCTTTGGCTTTCTTTACCTGTGTGAGTATTTTGTTGTACTTTGTTTTGATATTTCTCCTGTATTGTTGATATTACGACATAGTGATCGCTCCCTATCTCCGGTCCCCTTCTTACTTTTGTGTCGATTACGATTTTTCTATTGTTCTTATTAACCAATATGTAGTCGATTATGGACTTCTCCTCTCTACTCTTGACTTCTCTAGTAAATTTATGTATGTTTTTATGTTGGAAGAAAGAGTTAGTAATCACCAAGTCATGCAACAAACAGAAGTCTAGCATTATCCTTCCATTCTTGTTTCTCACAATCTCTCCGTTTGATCCTAAAACTGCATTATATTCACCATCTCTTGTCCCTACTCTACTGTTAAAATCTCCCAACACAAACAAAGTTCCTTTCGCTTCTTCTACCACTAATGTTAGTTCTTCCCAAAAATTATTCTTATTTTCTGTTGTGTCATCTTCGTTTGGTCCGTACACCACTATTATCGTTTTCATTCTGTTTTCTTCCTTCATCTCTATTTGTAGTATTCTTTCTGACCATGCTTTCCATATATGTATTTGATTTTCTAATTTTTTGTGTATAATACATCCCACTCCGGCAGCTGCTCTTTTCTCTGTTCTTACCCCGCTACATATCATCACATGACCATTGTCCATCTTGACAACTCCCTGTCCTTTTTTCTTTGTTTCTGTAATTGCTAATATCTCTGTTCCCAGATCTTCAAATTCCTCTTCTAGTTCCTTTTCTTTCCCTGCTATGCTTCTTATGTTCTTATGTTATAATAGATTACCAACCTCTTAGTTATCTTGCAAAATTAGGGAGTTTCCAAGTACTTCAGGATTGATTAGTTTTTGATTATAAAATTACATATAATTAATTTAGTTCAGAAGTGTAATTGTTATGTTATATGTTATGTGTTATAATACTATTATTATAAATTATTAATCTCTTTAAAATTACAGTAAGAGCAGTAATTATTAATACGATTAAAACTTCGTAAGAAAACTAATGGTATAAATATATACCTACATACATATATTGTACATATACATATCTCTAAGACATATTGTATAGTTTGTGTTGTTTCAATTAAAACATTAAGCGAATGCGAAGAAAACAATATTAAAGTTTCTAATTTTATAATTTCTATCATTATTATTTAAACAATACTATACACGATAAAATAATGACTAATTTATCATAAACTTTTTTCTTTTATTAATTTATCTACGTTCTACCTGAATTCAGTAATTGCGAATGTATTCACAATTCGCTAGGTTTAAATTCTTTTAAATGCTCCTCACCCTTTGGCCTGAGGCTATACGGCTTATTGCAGTTGCCCAGTTATGTTTACGTCAATAACAATTCAGAACGGAAAGTCCACAATAGACGCATTTTATTGCAGTTTGATGCATTACATTTGCCTTCGATATTACATATTACAATATATTTCAAAATCCTTGAATAACAAATATAACAAGGTTACTGATTTATCGAGTAGTTTATTTAGTTTCATTATATTAGTAGAGTGATCTTAACGCAGAAATTTAAGAATAATAGAGCTAATTGGGTTAGCGGATAAAACGAAATTAATACTTGTGGAGCAAAACCACATACAAAAAGTTAATACAGTATCTAATTACTATATTTTTGTGTTACTAAACAAGTTATTCTACATTAGATCATTAGATATTGAACGTCAATTATTTTATTATTTAACATATCCTTCTCGTATTCGGCGGGTACGTATTACAATGCTCTACCACATGATCTCAAAACAAACAGTGTCTCCTTATTTCTTCGTAAGATAATCGCACTACTTAGGGAAAAGCAGAGATCTCTCTGACTATATGTATGTAAGTACATCTTTTTTTTAATTTGTATTATTGATGTTTGGTAAATATGTCAATTTTATTACCATTTATTCCAAGTTTTCAATATACTTTTAGGTGCATAGCAAATAAAAGACTCAGATGACACAATAAGTGAGACAGCAGTAATCACCAAGATTTTAAGTACATTGCCATCCGAATATTGGGCTTTCAGACAAACTTGGCTATCTTTGGACGAAGCCAAACAAACCATAAATAATTTAACGTCTAGGTTGATGGATGAAGAGAAAAACTTGACGCTTCAAGCCGAAAGCGAAAAAGCTTTTGTCGCAGCAACTACTGAAAACAAGAAATACGGAAAACAGACGACCAAACCGAAGGTCACATACTTTAACTGTGGTAAAAAGGGCCACTTTTCTAGAGACTGCAGAGCACCAAGAAGGACGAACACTTTCGTTAAACCTAACAAAAATGGGAATGCTTTCAATACAGAAATTGATGATATAACTTTGGTTACTAGTAGTGATGATGCTTGCATTATGGACAGTGGTGCATCGAAACATATGACACCAAATAGGAACTAGTTTTCATATTTCAAGGAAGTTAGTGGCATAACCATAAAATTGGGTAATGATCAAATATTAGAAGTAAAAGGAATTGGTGCAATAGAAGTAGAAAAAATGGTTAAGGGAAAATGGATAGAAGGGAGAATAGAAGAAGTATGGTATGTCCCAGGACTAAAAAAGAAATCTTTCTGAAGGAGTCATAACAAAAAAAGGCTTCTCGATAGTCAAAGGTGAAAGCAACGCAGACATTTACTACGTTTATGCGTTCTGGGTACGCATTAGAAAATGCGAATTAATAAGTACGGATCAAAAACTTAATCTGTTTATGCTTTTCTCGTAATGTGCAATATAAATGATACGCATAGAAATATTTCGAATTTGCCGGGGTTTACAAGGGTTATTGCCAATCGTTTAAGTTTGTAACACAAATTCTATGATGTAACCATAATCATTGTACTATTTTGTATGTTGTTGTATTTCGTACACATATTAATTGCACTGTGCGCATACGGTTGTCAGACATGTATTATGTCAATACAACACAACCTATTTTTCACATGTGATATGTCGTTCGTTTACATTCTGTTGGTAACCTGCTTTAATACACTTTGAATTCGAATTAAACGTTTATACAACCAAACCGCTATTCTTAAACCACCCTTGAAATCAGGATTTCGTCAATTCGCATTTCGTGCTATAATGCGCATCGAGAGGTGTTTATGCTACAGGACTTAGAACCGAATTATAGTCGTAATGCGTATTCAATGCGCATTTAGGGAAAGCATAAACTCAGTAATTTATGAAAACAGTGAATTAGTGGCGCAAGCAATGTGTGATCAAAACAATCTGTTTAAACTATGGATTCGGGTAAAAGATGTTACTCCCGACGGAGATGTTACTTAACAGGATACCAGAATTTTCGGCTCCATAAATTAATACAATTTCAACCGTCCCTGGTAAACTATTTTTGTTATTTTATTTAAATAAGTTTGGGTTGATCACACTAAAAACTAATTTATACTAAAGCAACAGGTGATATATTTCCGAACGAAAACCACTGGAAGAAAAACTGATATATCCGCTTTTTATGCTGTTACCAGTTTTTCTTTTATAGCATTACTTTTTATATTTTCTGTAAAAACTTTAATCAACAAATGCAAAATCGGCATTAAAACGTACCGAAAACATGCGTCTTTATAATTTTCTTTCGTTTTTTTTAAATTTTTTCTGCAAAAGGATATCTGTGGAAGAGAAAGTAAAACATCCTAAAAAGTTAAAGCACGTTTTGAATGTTGGTTTTTGTTCCGACGCTCCTAAAATTAAAAACAAAACAAACCAAAAGATTTTCTTAAAAATTTCGGAAACGAATGGATCAATTTCAAAACACTAAACGCCAAAATGTAATGTTTCAAAAGACTATTACTCAATATCCGTTTCCATTTAAGATTTTTAAGGGGGTAGGTTCAGAGAGTAGGGTGTTCAAGTAGGTGAGCGAATTTTTACATCAAAAGTTGTCAGGATAATTTTCTACATTTTCACAAATTTACGGTGGAATTTTGAAATGAACACGTTGTATATTCATCATGTCAGAGAAAAAATGTCTTATGCTATATTAAACGTTAGATTTTCACTAGAAGTGTCAAAAAATAACTGCTTTGCATATTGTGAGTCGGGCTCTCGCAATGTCGATGTCAATGCAGGGTTGTTAAGCGTTCCACTACATCTATTGGATATAACTCTTTTATTATAATACAATAAAAGTAATATTACATAAATGCCATAATCCAATCTATATTACATAAAAATAAAATAATACATTTATCGACTTTTAAGTCGAATATATACTCCATTAATCGGTTTTAACATAATTGCAGATTTCAATATGACGTCTTTATCTGGATTTGCTGGAAAAACCTCCAAACGCCTTAGAGTAGTCGCAATTATGCATTTAAGTTCTACCATAGCATATTTTAGACCTGTAATTCGACATAATTAGCGAAATTAACATTAAAGAGCAAATTAAAATTACCTATACAATTTCTGATTCCCGCACTGAAAGGCACATAAGCGTAGGGATGTCTGTTCTTACTGTTTTCAATATTGAAACGTTCAGGATCAAATGTTTCAAAGTTCTCGCCCCAATACTCAATAGACTTGTGTACGCATTGTAAACAAATAAGTATCATTAATCCTTTTGGTAATGTTACTCCATCTACAATGATGACAGCATTTAAATAATTTGTGGATTAGAATATGGCAACTTCAACTTACTCCAGTCTACATCGTTTTCTAACTTTCTGCCTATTAGTGGAATTGGAGTGTATAATCTTAGGGTCTCTTTAACAACCATCTCCAGAAATTTCATAGCTTGTAAATCCGCAGAAGTTGGCTTGCGTTGTGGATCATCAGCAAAGATAGCTGTCAGTTCTTCGTAAACTTTTCGCTGTTGGAAGAAAAGCTTGATTGAATGATTCACAAAATATGATATAGGAAAAATTATAGGAGACTCCAATAGTTACTAAAGATAATCCTTATCGTAAATTATTGCTTACTTGAACAACAGGATGTCTAGCTAAGCAGTACAGAATAAACGTGACAGCAGTCGCCGTGGAATCATAACCCTGAAAAAAATTAGTTATTTTTTATAACTACATATTTCGTTTAAGCAAATTTGTTACCCCCACGACAAATGTATCTACTTCTCCTTGCAGATCTTTCTCTGTAAAAGACGGATCATTCGCAGAATATTCCAAAAGCAAATCCAATAATGCTTTCCTCGCTTTCTTTCGCTTAATATTCTGCGAGTCTTTAGAGTCTTCATTGGTATTATTTAATAGTTTTCTTCTTTGTGCGATCACCGAATTCGTATAGTCATGAACTACTTTAGTAGCATACATTTCCTTTCTGTATGTATTTGTAAAAAAATATAATAAGTTGTTAGTTAGTATGGGTGATATAGCACGATCTAAATAAATGTCCATAAGCGTTTGTACACATTTTAGATATTTACAGTCATTGTCGTTTTGAGCGTTAACAGATGTTCCCATAATAGTTTCTAAAATGAAGTAAATAATAGAAAGATGGATGTAAGTAGGTATGTAAATAATTAACTAAAGTGTACTTCTTATAAAAGAAATCAGATCATTACTTTTAACTTACCACAGATAATGTCTAAGGTAAGCCGCTCTGCCAGTGGGTAAATATCTACATTTCCTTTATGGGACTCTTCTAGTAATTTCTCAACAAAAACATCGGCTTGGGAGTTGAATACATCAATAAATGTCTTTAGTATGTTTAAGTGAAATGCAGGAGTTACCATTGTTTTTTGTTTTCTCCATTTATCACCTAGTACATCAATTTTAGTACGTCTATTACATCGCACATATGTACAGGGTGGCCAGCTAAGAATACAAAGTGCTGTATCTCGTAAACTATTCGTCCGAGCGACATGCGGAAAAAAAATATATTACTGAAGTCGACAAAAGAAGACCGTGGAAAATGTTTTCACATTTCTAAGATGGCCGCCAGAGGGCGTAACCGTCATTTTAAATTTTTAAAGTGATTTTTCACTGAAATCCACATAGTGAATGCTACTAAAAAATATATGTATTTTTATGACCTTTTAACTTATCTTATTATCCAGATAGTTTTTCCACTTTTAGGTCAATGATAACACGCAATTCTAACAAAAGTCAAATTTATTCCAAAACCTTTACAAAATTTATAATCTGGTTTTCGTAACAACTTCTTCAGTGGAATAAAATTGACATTTTTTGTTAGAATTGCGTGTTATCATTGACCTAAAAGTGGAAAAACTATCTGGATAATAATAATAATACTAAAAAATATGTGCCTTTTAAAGCTGAGTTTTAGTCGAGCAATTTTTGTTTAACATTTTTTGACGTATCTATTAAAATAAAGTGGTGGGAGGTAATTTGATGTTTTTTTAAATAAACAGCTGCAACTCTAAAACGGCTGAACGGATTTTAACAAGCTTGGTCTCGTTGGAAAACGCATTTATTGTTCCATCAAACCCATCTTAACTATGATTTCTCTAATTCTTGGTGGTGCCGCTAGAGCGCGCTGTTTGATATAATAACAGAAAATTGCAAAATTCTCTAAAAAATCAAATGCCTTTTTTCGATAAAAATCTAGTGAAATGATACCTAAATAGGTTAGTGAAAACGGTATCTCAATATCTTACTCGTAGCTTGAAATATCGTAGAAAAAAAATTAGTTGTCATATACCTAATTGAAAAGAAAACGCTATTACACCGGTATATATTGTTGTTTATTTGTCATTTTTTGCGATTCAGTGATAAAATTTACATAATTTAATTTTAAATAATAAAAGTATTTTTAGTTCAAAAAATTGGAAAAATTGTGCTGGAGCACAATCAGAAGAAAGTACCGATTTTGAAATAAAGCTAATGGGTCCTTCAATGTTAGAACTGTCTTGCATCACACTCAATGTATAGATGCATGCCGTTCATGGATGGACATTACAGCAGCTTCAATTCTTGCTCTTGACGGGCTACAAATAGGCTATAGTATTTTCATGTCGTCTCTGACTGTTGGTGGAATTTGGTAAACAAAATATCTTTCAACCGACGCCTTAAATAGAAGTTAGAATAGTAGAACAGGTGAATTCTGGCGATCACAGTGAGCAAGGAAATAGTTACTTGCTGAATCCACCTCTGATGATATCTTAGAACTAAATGTTCTCACACATTTCTTCAGGAATGTGCTGAGCAACCGTCTAGTTGCAAAAACATATATTGCCGTAATTGTAAGTGCATATCTTTTAATAAAATTGGCAATTGGTTTAACAGAAAATAAGAAACACGGCACATAGATAGGAATAGTTCCAACCAGGATACCACACAATATAAAGCCCATATTGTTATTATTATTATTAGTATATGGAGACTCCAATAGATGTGACGTTGCGGTTCGAGCAAGAGGCCATTTGTAGTCTGTTAAGAGCAGAAATTGAAGCTGCTGCAATGTCCATGCATGAGCGGCTCCAACACTGCATTGAGTGTGATGCAAGACAGTTTGAATAGTGAAGGACGCATTAGTTTTACTACAAAATCGATCCTTTTTTCTTATGATGCTTCTGCACGTTTTTTCTAATTTTTTTTGAACTAAAAATACTTTTATTATTTAAAATTGATTAAATTATGAAATTTTATCATTGAATCTTGAAAAATGACAAATAAACAACAATATATACCGGTGTAATAGCGGTTTTTTTTAAATTATAAGACAATCAATTTTTTTTCTTCGATATTTCAAGCTACGAATAATATATCGAGATACCGTTTTCACTAACCTATTGAGGTATCATTTCACTAAATTTTTATGGAAAAAAGTCATATTATTGCATTTGATTTTTTAGAAAATTTTGCAATTTTCTGTTATTATATCAAAAAGCGCGCTCTAGCGGCGTCACCAAGAATTAGAGAAATCATAGCTAAGATGGGTTTGATGGAACAATAAATGCTTTGTCCAACGAGACCAAGTTTGTTAAAATCCGTTAAGCCGTTTCGGAATTACAGCTGTTTATTTAAAAAAATATCAAATTACCTCCCACCACTTTATTTTAATAGATACGTCAAAAAGTGTTAAACAAAAATTGCTCAATTAAAACTCAGCTTTAAATGGCACATATTTTTTGGTAACATTTACTGTGTGGATTTCAGTGAAAAATCACTTTAAAAATTTAAAATGACGGTTACGCCCTCTGGCGGCCGTCTTGGAAATCTGGCAATATTTTCCGCGGTCTTCTTTTGTCCACTTTAGTACTAGTTTTTTTTTCCGCAAGTCTCTCGCGCGAATAGTTTACGAGATACAGCACTTTGCATTCTTAGCTGGCCACCCTGTACATCATGCCAACAACATATTGTTACATATAAAGCTGTTTTACGTCAACCGCAAACTTTGAGGAGCAAGGTTTTGTAATTTTTGCATTATTTCTCCACAAATGTCATTTAGTTGCCCAGGAGCGGAGGAGAGACAGCAATAAATAGAAACACAAAAAGAAATTACTAACTGAATCTAAGACAGCTCTGGGAATTACTAATTTCATCATGTCTGCAGCGTTCAACTGTTTCTCTGTAATTTCATTATAACTGCCCTTAAACCAGACCAGACCAGATAAACTAACCAATTAGTTGCCCTCTTCTCCAAAGTAATCACTGAATTAAAATATAACGCGCGATGAATGGAGCTGTGATGGACCTAATTTTGAAGACTGATCTCGTGTCTGGTACACGGTCGGATCCAAAACTAGCAAAGGAGTAGGAGTTGGAGTTCATGAACAGAAGACCAACCTCTCTAGAGCCCTAGCCCACAGCATTTTCAACAATTCTTGAGGTGGAAATAGACATGAGAGATCTTTTCGTACGGGAAAACCTAGATAAGGACCTAGCCAGCCACTCTGAAAGCTTTAGCCACTTATAACTTTGAGTTTGAATTGGTTTGGGAATGTCGGATGACCGTGACAGAACTGGCCACAGAAACAGGGAATCGATTATGTGAGTTCAAGGGCACAAAAATATCAAAGGAAATGGCATGGCGAATGAATTTGCAAAGAAAAGCGATAAGATGCATTTCATTGGACCAAAACCCTTCTGCGGCGTTTCAAATCGCCTGCTCTAGAAGGATCTTCAGGACTGAAAAGCAAACAAAACGGCCTCTCTTTGGAGAAAAATACTCAGATACACAAGCGAAGATATTTATCAATTCCTCGCCAAATAGTATCTAATATCAGACTTCTTGATCTAAGTAAATCAGATTTAAGAATCCTCACGAGTCTGCTCACTGGTCATTTTCCTCTAAAATATCAACTCAAAAAGATGAAAAAAGCTGATCAAGACAAGCCTAGATTTAGCCAACAGGGAACTGAGATAGCCTAACACATGCTCTGAGTGTGCGAAGCGTTAGATCTGCCCACCTAATGCTTTGCTGTTTCTACAATGCAATACAATTTTTGAATATGCAGTATTGCCAAATCGTCTTTTTACCTGTAGACTAGGCAACTTAAAACATCTTAAACCAATATGTTCCTTAGTTATTCATTTACCGATTCTGCACAAGCAAAATGTATTTGATTGTCTATTCTTATAAAGCTCTCGTCAATATTTTTCTCTCGTTAATACTTTTTTCTTATATAATTTTAATATTTTTATGATCTGATACAGTGTATTCTTAAACTAAAACTTACCAGAACTTATCAGCAAACTATTTCCCAGCCATCGCTTGGCCATGTCGTATACTTCAGATTTTTTTAAAAGAGGTGATGTACTTAAGAAGAATTTCATATCTTCAGGTTCAGTAATCATCAGATATGGTTGAGAACCGACAAACATTTTATAACTTGATTTGTATATTCTATGGTACTGCAGAACATATTCAAGGAGTTCTAGAAATAATCAGTATTAGAGTATGCATATATTATTTAAACCCTACTTTAGTGTAGGATAAAAGCTAAGATAATATATAATGTTTACTACCACCACCAGTATTACTGGTTGTTTGGCAAGCAATTTCGTTTTTTTTCCCTAAAGAGCACTTAATTTTTCTTCGCGCCCAACTTTACACTTAAGCCGCATAATCGCCATAATTTTTGAAAGCTGATACAGCTAGGTTTGTTTGTGAAACAGTCCGTTTAATTCTACGTATTAGTTTTTGGTTAATGTCCCTTTAAATGTGGTTTATTTTACTATTTTACGGCTAAATCGGTAAAAATGCTGTTCAAGGAAGAAAAAAATTCACCAATATGTATGGAAAAGATGTGTTGCCAAAACTGATTTGCAAATTTCAACCCAGTAATTTTGTGTTGAATATGCACAACTGCGAATAACAACTCGTAAAATAGCTGAGAGGTTACATTTATCGAATTCAGCTGTTCATGACCACTTGAAAGGCCTAGGTTTACCCTCAAAGATCGATATAGAGGATCCTCATGTTTTCACGAAACGAAATATATATAGTTGCGTTGATGTCTGTGATTTGCTTCGCAAACCGCAAGAAAATAATTCGTTTTTGAAGCTCATCATCAGTGGGAACGAGAAATGGGTTGTCTATAACAATACCAAACGCAAAAGATTATGGAGTAAAATAAACCGACTCAAAGAGAAAAAGATACATATATACAAAAAAAACTATAGAGGATAAAGAAGATTGCAATAGGAAGCGAAATCTAGTAAAGAAAGCTATAAAGGAAGAGAAAAAAATCATGGCAGGAATTTGGAGAGCAGATATCACAATCACATAAAGTGGATAATAGAAAATTTTGGACTAGAATAAAAAGACTAAGAGGAAACAAGAGGAAGGAAATAAACGCTATAAGAAATAAGAATAATCGAATACATACAGGAATACAAGACATACTACAAATAAGAAAAGAATACTAGGAAGATAAATTTAATGCAATAAACACAGAAGAAGGGATAAACAGGGAAAGAGTAGACGAACATCAAGAAATAGCAGAAGAAGAAGTGGATGAAGCCATACAAAAAATCAAGATAGGGAAAGCTGCAGAAGATGATGAAAGGGTACTACCTGAAATGATTAAATAGCTAGGACAGGAAGGAAAAAATTGATATGGGAGATATTTAGAGCAATTTTAAATAAAATCTAAATCCCAAGCGAATGGGCAAATAATCTGATGATACCAATCTACAAGAAAGGAGAACAGACTCAATACGAAAGCTATCGACCTATATGTTTACCACAAACGAATCACAAATTATACACACGAATATAATAGAAAGAAAATTCGAAGAAGGAAAATAGCTGTTTCTAGTTTTTATTGATCTGAAATCAGAATTTGATTCGATAGACAGGGAAGAGAGATATGGGAAACTTTAAAAGAAATTAAAAGTCCTAAAAACCTGCTAGATGCCATCAGAAGTACATATGAAACACTAAGGTTTAGGATACAAATCGCAGGGCAAAAATCGGAAGAATTCGAAATGAAGAAGGGAATGAAAGAAGGAGACAGTTGAACCCCACTCCTATTCGTAGCAGTGATGGACAGAATAGTTAAACCAATAAAAACACACACTGCACAGCTTAAGACAATAATTGGATTCAACAACTAGAACCGGTAAAAATAAGTAGCTTGTTATATACAGACGATGTGGTTCTGCTGGAAATTCTAGAAAGAAAACACAAAAACTAATAAATATCTGGACAAAGGAAATAAAAAAGATGATCGTAAATGAAAATCGAGATAATAAAGTTAACAAGGAAATTAAGTGTAAAGATAAGTAACGACATATGGTTATCTGGAAAGCATATTGGCAGAGGATTGGAAAAGGGACAGAGCATTAATTAACAGACAAAACAAATCAATAATTAAATAAGACAATCGTGGGCCACAGAGAATTGATATGGAAACAAAAATCCAAATACACAATACAATAATATTACCAATAATAACATATGCCTGCGAAAACTGGACATTGAAAAAGAAACATCTAATAAGAATAGCGTGGAAAACAAAATGGGATAGGATCAAGAACGAAGATATCAGGGAAATAACAAAGCAAAGACCAGTAGTGAGGAAAATTAGGAAAAAACAGCTGAACTGGTACGGACATATAGTAAGACTGAAGACGAATAGAATTACGAGAAAAATAATGGAAACCGAATACTAAAAAAACAGAAGAAGAGGCAGGCCTATGAGACGATGGGTTGATCAGATAAGAGAGATGGGAGAAAGAACATGGAAGAAATTAATGCAATAGCAGGAGACAGAGTGGAAAAAATGGGTAGAAGAAACAGAATCCTCATCCGACACCTGGAAAAGTATAAAGATAAGAGAAGAAGAAGATAGCATTTCGAAAGCCAATATTTATCCAATAAATCTGTTTGGTGGGATTTCAAAGGAATCGTTTTTTTTTGGGATTTTACCGGGCAACACAACGATTAATTCTGAAGAGTACTGTCATCAGCTGGGCAAACTGAATGATTTCCTTAAAAAGAAACGGTCTGAATTGATTAACAGAAAAGGTATTGTGTTCCACCAAAATAATCCGATACCTCATAAAAATTTGGCAACTCGCCAGAAGCTTTTGCGGTTTGAATGGAATGTTCTGCCAAATCTGCCATATTCTAAATTTGTGGCACTTTTTGAATATTATTTGTTCTGGTGGCTACAATTGGCATGCTACTACCAACAAGATGTCAAAAAGTATCGGACCAAAATGGACAATATATAATTTCATAAAATATTTATTCATTATATGCAAATTGTCTTGTATTTTCACAAAAAAAGAACAAAATTACTGCACATCCTATTACAAATCTTAAAGAAACTTTGTCGTTAACAAAAGAAGATCATCGACATTGCTTATTACATCTCCCACAGTATACAGGATGGCCCATTTTTATCCTTTTTCCACGGCTCCTACTTAGAAACATTAATAGCGTACACCGAAATTCGCTACCTTTTACCGATTTTCAACTACAGCTGCTTTGCAATTTTTAGGAAAACAAGTTCGGCTCTATATCTCTCTTGAGGTACTACCAATAATGGTTTGGCCATTCTTCAGATACTTTTCCATGAAAAATACGCCAAGTTTGAAACCAATTACAGGATTCAAATATTTTTCTAAAATCCGCTTGGTTACAAATGATAATTACTTTTTATTTTATGTAGCCAAAAGGATTCGAAACTAATACAAAACGACATTTTCTTGCTCTCCTCTGCTGAGTATATTCTAGTCTTTCCTTTAAGGTTTAGTATAGAACCCATGATTGACAAAAGGATATTTGAGTGATTTAAATTAGTTTTTATCAAAATACTGCATATTTAGAAAAATAAGAAACAACTGAGCAAAGCCTGTACTTTTTAATTTGATACTTCGGCAATACACCAATACGTAAAAAGTAGCTAATAAAATATTTAATATTGAACAACATATTACACTTTAGTCTGCAAAATTATCCTTTACCAATGTTGTATTTTTATTTGAAAAATAAAAAAAAATAAAGTCGTATTTATTTTCATTCAAAAATCCATAAAGGTCGCACAAAATGACAGTGAAATTAAATTTGTAGGCTCAACAGCATATAATTTGTTTTTGTTTTTTCATGCCTAGTGTAGTTATAATCATATCAGAGAACAAAAAAGAAACCAAACTTAACTTCAAGCCATCAAATGTGACTCAGAAAAGTGCTTGGAAGATGGCCAAATCATTTTTCGAGAGCCCCTAGGAAAATCGAAATGGAGGGCTGAATTGGTTTTGTCAAAAATTTTAAAAACCTCATGGACTTCGAAAATAGTAAGAAATACTGGAATTCGGTTTGAGTCATTGGTATACATATATCAGTTTCCTATCTATCTTTCGCAAGTGTTCTGGAACCACCGATAGCATGCAAAATATGCTGTCACACTGTGTAGAAATACGAAAAGTTTTGTAGTAGAGCATATGCAATGGCCAGGATTGTGAAAACGTTTGCAGTTAAAGCCAAAGGTAATGTCATCTATAATTTTTAACTCTAAAACAACTTCAAGATATTGCCCAGAAACTATAAGAGATGATTACGAAAGGACCAAAGTACTTGATTCTTCGGTTTAGTATATTAAAAGTAATTTATAGCAACACAAAAATTTCGTTTGTTTGTATCCTTTTTAGGAAGTCAAAGTATAGAACTCTAGATCACTATCACCCACAGGACACCAAACACTTGGATAAATGCCAACGCGTTTCGACAGCAATGCTGTCATTATCAAGGCGATAATAAAACTGTTTTATTATCGCCTTGATAATGACAGAATTGCTGTCGAAACGCGTTGGCATTTATCCAAGTGTTTGGTGTCCTGTGGGTGATAGTGATCTAGAGTTCTACTTCGGCACCAAGAGATCCAGTGAATATTTGAGTCAAAGTATAGCTTTGATAAAAATAAATATCTAGGATAGTGTACCAAATACCCAACAAATTTGGAACACAGTGGATCTAATTTTGAACCAAGCATATTATTTATTTGGGAAAATATCTTTTCAAGTATCAAGCACTTCACTAGATATTCAAAAGAACCTTCTACTGTTTCAAGAAATTTCATTGATTGTACAGAACAAACAAATTTTCACAAATCCATCAGCCGTAAACAAATGTATCAGTAAAAGATTCTTGTTATAATATTCGTTATAATAAAACCAGTAACTATTACTTAGCAAGTTTAGATAATTTATGAAATTATCAGAACAATACGTACTTGTAGGAGATCTAACTTCGAGGGCAACTCCGAAAAGAGGTAAGCCAATTTTTCCTGGAATTTTCCGCAAATATTTTTCAAAATGCACTACAGTATAACACCAATACACTACCCATAAAATTAAAGGCATTAGAGTCACAAAAAGGATCTGAATGAACATATTTAATTAATACAGGTATTATTTCGTGCAATACCGTCACCAGTATAAGCAACAGCGAAGGCGTTGGATCAACGTCTAATCTTAACTTAACTCGGTGATGCGCAACATTTAGGTTATAAATGACACATGAAGTAATTACTGTATAGCGTAGTTTAAGCTTGCTCGTTTCGTATTAAAATTTAATAATTTAATTGATAATAAACCTGGCGATCGAGTGCATGCATAGTTCGAAAAATATTAGTAGATGTAACGATTACTCTGACTAAATCAAAATCTTGTCAAAATTATCGTCGGACTGCACTTCCAGGATTTTCTCATAAACATCTTTTGATATTTTTGGATCTATTAAGAAACACATTAAGGAAGATTTCGAAAAAATTCTAGTTATTCAGAACAAGAAATAAGAAGAAAATACTAGGGGAATTAAACGAAGAGGAAGTCGTGAAATTATTCAAAGTTAAACGAATAGAATAGTTGGGGGCACGTTTGGAGAGCTGGTTCGTTGGCAACAGTACGAATTATCGAGGAATTGAGGAGAGGAAGACCAAGACGGAAATAGATAGAGGCGGCTTACTGAACCTGAATATCTGCGACTAGAAGAGTAAAGTGCAGAATAGAATGGCAAAACATAGTTCGAAGTGGATGAAGTTTCACGTTTCTAGTAAGAAGCTATCGAAGCCAGAATGAATCGCAAAAACTCAATTGAGCTGTGCAACTCCGATTGTTCTGTATCTTCTGGAAGGTTTTCAGTAATGCATTTTGACATCGCAGTTCTGAGGCTGGCACAAAACTTAGTAGTGGCAGCCATTGGGCGGAGTCGATATTAATCGCATTGTTGTATTTAATTGTGTGAGCACTGTTCAGCCACATTCGAGCACAATATTCGGCAGCTGAATAGACAAGCCCTAGAGCTCAGGATTGCAGTGTGGGAGCATGTGTGACCGTAAAGTATGAAATAAATTCGATATTTCCTAAAGCATAAGCCGTTTAAAAAAAACCTGTAACACGTCGATTTTTAATTTTAATGTTCTACATTCTACAACAAAAATTCATTATACAAGGTGATCCATATCAATATAATGACATCATCGGCATATTTTTTTAATACAACACCCTGTATTTGGTGACACTCTTAGATTATTATTAATGAACTGATTCCAAAAAAGGTTGATACTTGGAGTGTAGCGGACAGAATTTGAAAGATACACGGTAATAACTATTTCTTATCAATTGCAAAAAAGTAGGCGACTAATCTTATTTATCAATTTTATTGATAGCTAATGATAACAAATAACATGAGTTTATGTTAAATGTTCGACCTGTAGCCCTTGCTGTAGTTGACAGTAATCTAAACGATTAATAAATTCTTGTTGAATCTTGTTTATGGTTTCCGGAGAAATATTGATTATTTCTGGTCGAATTCGCTCTTGTAATTCTTCAATATCTGCTGGTTTTGTTGTATAAACAACATTCTTCAGATGGCCCCACATAAAAAAATCCAAAGGATTAAGGTCTGGCGACCTCGCTGATTCTATTTCTGACAATACCAGCCCATACATTTATCTTTTCCGGGTATTGTGTGTGATGCTCACTCATCCATTTGGGATTTTCTTTTGCCCAGTACCTACAATTCTGACGATTGACCTCGCCAATTAATGTGAAAGTGGCTTCGTCAGAAAAATAATGTTTCATACAAAGGGCGGGTCTCGGTGGTAGTTATCCACCATTGCTTCACAAAATTCTATTCCTCTATCTGGATCATCATTGTTTAAATCCTGTACAAGTTTTATTTTAAAGGAATGCCATTTTTCCAGTTTTAATAATTTGTGTACCGTTGTTTTGCTAACATGGAGATCACGAGTAATCTTACGAACAGAAGTATGCAGATCTTGTTCAACAGCAAGTAGAACATCTACTTTTCTATCAAAATTTACAGACGGGCGATCTGATTTGCATGCAGTTTCAACCGTGCCAGTTTCTCGAAATTTCTTTTCAACCTTACTTACTGTTGATTGCGTTATGGGTCTTTCTGGATATTCTTAGTTAAATAAATCACACACTTCCAACTGAGTTCGTGATCTGTCTCCATGCCCAATTATCATAAGTATTTCAATTTTTTGCTGTACACTTAATTTTATTTCACTTTAACTTAATTGGAAGCAATTATATGGAATATTCACGATTAATACAATTCTTGTACTATTTAACTGCTATTAGACGTCAATCAAAATATTGCCATTTCACAAAAACTAATCGCCTTCTTTTTTTATAAATAAATGCACACAATATTAAACGGTTAAGTGCAAAAGGAATGTCAACATTCCTTTTGCAACGACATGTATGATACCTTTTTGGATTCAGAATATGCTGTATATTCTAAAACTCGAACAATGTACAGGGCGTTCCATTAAAAAAAGTTGTCGATGACGTCATTTCTCACATATGGTTCACTCTATATATGTAATTATAACGCTAAATTAAAGCAAATTGAAATCAAAAATCGACCTGTTTCGAGAAATTTCGTTAAAATTATTTATTTCGCAAATAATGAATTTATTCCATACTTTACGGATACACTGTATGTTGTTCCACATAGTTCATGGATTATGTTGTTCCTAGCTCTTAATTTGGCTACTGGATTTTGAAGGTTTGTTTGTTTTTGTTGTTTAAAAGACAGTGTTCCATCTAAAGTCACTCCCAGGTATTTTGGGGTACTGTTGTACTGTGTCTTAACAGGTGCCAGTAAGCATACATAGACTTGGAGGTGCCTATGCGCCGTTTTCGTATTTAGTAGGGAGCAGCATACAGTTTTGTTCGGATACGGCTTAAATCGTCATGAGCTGAAGAACTCCTCCAGTCTTGCAAGGTCATCTGTGAGCACGTGCTCAGTATTTTCTATTGACTTGCTCGTAGCTGCCAATTGCCCAGTCATCTGCGTACCCTTTTTTTGCCTCCGGGTAGATGGCATATCCCATATGTGCAAGTTAAATAAAGTTGGAGCGCCCATTCTGTGAAAGTTCGTTGTTGCAGGTCCTGGACGAAATCCAGTTTGCTCTACTGGGATATGGATAGAACAATGTTGGGTTAATTCTGTTAAGAACAAGTTTTACAAGAAGTTTATACAAGGTGTCAAATGAAGAGTGTCGAAAAAAGAAACAGTATAAAATTAATATCACGGGAAAGGTAAATACAAAAAATTACGATCATATATTAAAATAATTGTTCCTTTAATTGCCAAATTTTGTTAAATCCGGGCCTGACAGGTGTGTACAAGAAAAAAAAGGGACACTGCAAAAATATCTAATAGATATAAACAACTATTATTTATCAAGTTGAAAGATAAATAAATGCTTGTACTCTATGAATGCATTTGTTTACGAAGCGGCTTTGCTGCTCTATGAATTGTACATGTGCTCTTTTTACAAATATTATATTTATAACAAAGTCACACATTTACTACAGATTTTATTCGTTTCGACCTGTTTTTTTTTTTTTCGTAGGAGCAGGTGTTTTTGTTTTTTTCATTACAGAAACTTTCAATATTAAAGTACGACATATTATTAACTAATTATCTGGTAATTAATAATTTACTATTTGAGATCGCGTTCGTAGTTAATAGGTTTTTTCTTTTCAAATAATTCCTGGTAGTCTTGAAGAGGGCTGTTTGATAGGAAACCGGACAAAAACTTAGAGTAGTAATGTCCGGAATTACTACAACGAGCTCCGGATGCATTGTGCGACAGCAAAACTTATCATAAGCTGGGCCGCTGCGACAACACAATCTCGAAGATCCTCGACGTCTAAAATTTCCCGTCGACGATCATAAACAAAGTTTTTCATGTAATCCTCACAGGAAAAAGTCCAACAGATTCAAATCGGAACTTCGTGCTAGTCACAGAATCGTTCCTTCTCGGCCCATCCACTGTGCAAATGCCTGGTTTAAATGTTCCCATGCATGTCGAGCAACATGTGGAGGTGCCCCATCGTGGATGAACTACATTTCTTGTCGTACATGTGGTGGTATGTAATCCATATAATAGGCTACCGTATTTGCAGACAATTTAAATGATCTACAGCATTCAACAATGCAAGCGTCAGATCTGGCATTTAAACGTCAAGCATATCTACAGCTTTTAGCTGGGAAAAAATGGGTGTAAACTAGCTGGATTCTTCAACAACATTCTGCAAAGGTCATTTTTTCATTTGCTGACATAGAGCCTGTTAAATCAGATTTACGAAAGATAAATTTATTTTAAAATGGCATAGGTGTAAGGGAAAAAGAAATAGGTAAAACATGCTAGAGGGGTCACTTTTGCAATTTTTCAAATCCATGTGATAAAATAAACAAATTGTCCATTAAAGATTTTCAATAGCAGATAACGGTTGTTTACTTTTTTTATATTTTAAAACGTTATATCTGAATTGACCGCTAACAAATATTTCTTTTTTATTTAAGACCATATTCCCTTCACGCTTAATTATTTATTGAATATAAAAAGAAACTAGAATAAAATTATAAAAATTTTATTTTCTTAAAAATATCCAGAATACACGTCTATCTGTATTACATAGTACAAAACTTCTCAGATGCAAAATAATTTACAGTCCTGTCTTCTGTTTAATACCTTTCTAATTAATATTATAACACAGCCTATATACATATGTATGTAGATACACCACGTACGCCTCAACTAGTCTACTAATAATTAAGTTCCTAGGAAATTTATCGACTTCTCAATCCAATAAACACTCCATTATCTGATTTTAACACTGCATCATTCTTTAATATCATTTTGTGATCGGGAACTGGTGGGAGTAACTCGAAATTCCTTAAAACGTTCGATATCGTAGATTTCATTTCTAACATCGCAAATTTTTGCCCTACAAATTAGAAAATATGTAAACAGGTTTGAAAATATTTTTGTCTTGAACCTTACCAATACAATTTCTAGCGCCTGCACTGAAGGGTACGTAAGCGTATGGATGTCTGTCTTTGGAGTTTTCAGCATTGAATCGTTCAGGATCGAACACTTCAGGATCTTTATTGGAAACATCGGAGTTTTGTACGCAGTATAAGAACAGGTTTATCATTAATCCTTTAGGTAATGTCATGCCATCTATAGAAATGAAAAAAAAAGTAATTTGTTAAGATTTTATTAATGATGAATGATGTACTAACTCCATTGAATATCTTCCTCTAGTGTTCTTCCTATCATTGGAACTGTGGTGTATATTCTTAAGCTTTCTTTGATTGCCATCTCTAAATACTTCATAGCTTGAAGATCTCTATGGGTAGCTTTACGTTTAGGGTCATCAGCAAATATAGTCTGTAATTCTTCGTATATCTTTCTCTAAAAGAGGAAGTTGTGATTACAAATGCATGAAAAATTCGATATTTCTCATTTCTCAACAACAATATATCCACAGCTCCGTTCAGAACAAGTTAATGATATACTATTCTCTAGCAATTAACCTCTTTTACTACTTTAGTTAGCAGAATAAAAGGCTTATTAATCTACATGTTAATCGTTCCGTTTTTTATGTCAAAGCAATTAAATAATTTTTTAATAATAAAAATTTCTGTAATTAACAATTGTAAACTGTCTTTACTTCTGTACAAAATAACAAATTGTTATAGAAACCTACTTGAAACAAACTAGCAGTAATCGTAATAAGTAATGTAAAACAATATAATTTAATTGCTATGGAACATAATTAACGAGAATGTATTTTAGTATTATACAAAAAAAAAGGTACTAAAACCTGATCGTTTGACAAACTTTATTCTAAATAACGTAAATGCAATTAAAGTAATTAATGTTTAATCAATTGAATTTACGTTGTTAATTAGCTGGTATTATTCGTCTGATTATTGAATTACTTGACCAACGGTCATTCAGTGTAATTTTTTTAAGAGCAGACGCATTATTAGACGTAGGTTATATTTTTATGCTCTATAAGTACTTCTATTTTGAAATCAAATAAAACACAAGTGGATTAAAGATCAAGTTATGAAATAAATTAATTTTTAATACAATTATGTTTCAACTGACCATTTTTCAATATACATATGTACATGTAGTAGCTTCTCTGCGAGATGCTCTAGCATATTTGGGCACACCGCAGCCTTCAGTATTTAGATTTCTTCCCACTTTGCGGTCAATTAAACATACCAAATTTGACTTCTATTTATGGAATAAATTCATTTATAATCCACTTGCATCTTAATTGACCTCAAAGTGTAAGAAATATCTGGAAATAAAATCATTATTAGAGGTATATGTGTACACTCGGTTGTAAATTAAATGCAAATCCACAACTATGTGTGCAATACCTAGCCTGAACTTCTTTTCCAGTGACTAATATCATCGATCCATATACAGGACTTTCAATGGTAGCCGTTCGTTAGAATTTTCCGAGGTTAGGAAAAACCTAGAACTCTGAATTTTTGGAATTCGGGGCTATTCAAGATTCTCTTTCATTTTAATATATTTTGAGGGTCTCGCCACTTCCGAAGTCGCAATAAACTTTCTTATTTTAAATGGAATACGCTGTATATTATTTCATTTTTAAATTCCTGAGAAAATTTTATGATGAGTTCTATCAGGTTTCCCTATACCTATTTTCAACTGCTACTTAGATATTTTGATTTTTTGAAAATTTTGAAAGATGTAGCGTTATTTGCAATACACTATCTGTTGTTTATTTTCGACTGGTAATAAACACTTCTAGAGCAGATGGAAGCACAGGAATGACACTTTCGAAATCCACATTGACAATTGATTTGTCGCATACAGAGTATCCAAAACTGCATGACCAATTACAAAATCTTCAAAGTTGAAAAAGTTTTTTTTTTTCAAATGGAACACCCTATATATTATTGGATGATCAGATGCAAAATTTAATTCTGCATCGATTCGCTATGACTTTCCCTATACCTATTTCCAACGGTTTTCCTGTTATTCCATATTTTCTGTTTTAATGTGATTTTTAACAGAAACTGAAACACCGTATGTGTTTCGAAACAAAATGAACATGACTGAAACAGTAGAAACTCATTTTAATTAGAAAATGGAAACAAAACAGGAACTTAAGAAAATTTGAAACGTAGTAACAAATGAAAAACAAAAAATTAGGAACATAATGACAAGAAAAAATAAAATAAATTAAACGAAATAACTACAATAATTATTCTATGTGACCACCATTTTGGTTCAAACACTGAATCACTCTATCATGTACTCCTTGCGAAACCGACCTCCGAAGTTCGTCTGGGGGTCTATTGGTGAACGCATTGTGAACACGGTTCAATAGTTCCTCTCTCGTTAATACAGGTGTAGAGTACACTTACTCTTTTATGCGACCCCACAGGTAAAAGTCCAAAGGCGTCAAATCGAGTGATCTGGGTGGCCAGTTTCTTAGTCTCTGGGGACCAATCCACCGATCCTCGAACATCAACGTCAATTGTTGATGTACAGCTAGTGTGGAGTGCGCGGGAGCGCCATCTAGTTGATACCAACTGTTTGCTCTCTCTCCCGGAGAGTATTTAAAAAATCACTAACAAATACTTTAAGTATCTCTAAATATCTAGCCCCATTTAAACTTAAAACCAACTAAACCAGACAAAAAACATTAAAGTTAAACCAGTCCTGGTGATTATTCTCCCTTAAGACTCGTGGATTATCTTGTGCCCAGTAGTGAATATTTTGACGATTTAAAATTCCTTGCCTGCTAAATTTTGATTCGCCAGTCCAGATAATATCTTGGAATCTTGCATCTTCTGTCATTTTTGTGCACATGAACTCGCAAAAGGCGAGTCTTGCCTCACACCAAGACGTAATCCTTGTACAGTTATTTCACAAAAAGTGAACATTTTGTGTTTTTTTAATATCCTATGAATTGAAGTTCTTGAAACGCCCAATTCCAGCGCTGCTGCTGGAATTGAACTCCGTGGATAAGCTTGAAAATAAGCCAACACATTCACCTCGTTAGCTTCATTATCTATTACTGGCTTTCGCTGATTACGAGTTGCCTTTACACTCCCAGTTTCCAAAAACCAAGCTTCAATTCTTGCAAATTTTCCAGGAGTCATTGCTGGTAAGTCCAGATGTCGCTCGTTAATAATCTACATGTGCGTCTGACAATTCGTTCACATTCACCGTGCGTATAAAACAAATTTAGCAGATCATTATTCGAATATTCTTCAATATTCTCCATTATTAACTGTATTTCATAGAATTAGCAAAATAGATTTGTACTACTTTGACATAAAATCAACAACTGTCAAGTCACTTGTTCTAATTCCTCTTATAATAATCAATGCTTACTGGATACGATTTTGTAGTTTTATTAGATTTTAGTAAAAAATACTACAAGAAAACCGTTGGAAATAGGTATAGGGAAAATCATAGCGAATCGATGCAAAATTAAATTCTGCATCTTATCATCCAATAATGTTCTATTTGAAAAAAAAGAACTTTTTCAACTTTGAAGATGTTGTAATTGGTCATGCAGTTTAGGACACCCTGTATGCGACAAATCAATTGTCAATGTGGATTTCGAAAGTGTCATTCTTGTGCTTCCATACTGTATTGCAAATAACGCTACATTTTTCAAAATTTTCAAAAAATCAAGATATCTAAGTAGCAGTTGAAAATGGGTATAGGAAAACCTGATAGAACTCATCATAAAATTTTCTCAGTAATTTAAAAATGAAATGATATGCAGGGTGTTCCGTTTAAAATAAGAAAGTTTATGGTGACTTCCGGTATAACCGGAAGTGGCAAGACCCTGAAAATATTTTTAAATGAAAGAGAATCTTGAATAGCCCCGGATTCCAAAAATTTAGAATTCTAGGATTTTCTAATCTCGGAAACTACTAAATAACGGCTACCGTCGAAAACCCTGTACCTTTTTGTTTTTTTCTAAATTACGAACCTTTTGTTTGCTTGTTAAACAAAATTCGCAAAATCATATTTCCGCTTGATGATCTTCTAACTTTAAATGCTGAACTATGTTGTATAAAGGTCGATGCAATTTATATTTGCTCTATACACTGAGGAGAGTGGTAGCGTCAAATAACCTGAAGCATTTTGCAAGGAAGCTACTGCATGTGTATTGAAAAACGCTAACATATTAATTGCTGCTTTTTGGTTATCGACAATTGATTTCATTTGCGCAATGTTTGACCTAACTTCTTCATACACTAAAATACTTTTGGTGCTAGTATATCTGTAAAAGATTCTGTGTCAACAGAATACTTTTCAGGAAAAAAGATTTACGTGTGGCTTATATTGCATAAATTTGTCAAAAAGCAAACGTAAGGTGACAATATTGCTTAGAACCAGTTAAATATTACATTGGGAAATATAATTACAATTTTTTTACATTCCACTTTGTGCTGAAATGACAAAAAAATTCTTCAATTTCTGACAGAAAAGAGCAATGCATTACTTAACAGTGACTAAGTTGCCCATGATCAAAATGAAGAGTCTAATGATTCGCTCAAAGCAGATTGCACTATGCATAATGAATTTTGGATCAACTGCATGAAGCAAGAGTTTTGTTTTCCAGAAATTAATGGTTCTGTTAACCAAAAAGCTTGGTCAATTAAGTTCTGCTTCCACTAAATTTGTTACGATCTCTAGTTATTCACTGTTACTGTTAAAAAAATCAGCCTCCAATTGTGTCTTAATTGACGTCATAGTGGTCTTTAGAAATAAAACCATTATTAGACGTATATGTGTACACTCGGTTGTAAATTAAATGCAAATCCAAAACTATGTTTGCAATACCTAGCCTGAACTTCTTTTATTATTATGGGCATGCAAACAAGAAACATGAACAATGACTATTCTATTGAAACAGTAGATCTCAATCTGTATTAAGATCTACGTAGAAGCTGTCTTCTATTTTGGGCATAACAATTTCGAAAGGAGAACATTTGCAGTTGAAAAAAAAATTACCAAAATGTGTTATACTACTATCAATGGGGCTCCATCTGTTTCTGAAAAATCAAAATGTGTTGGACAGATGTATTCACGAAACTACTTGGGAAATAATAGGATATAATGGGAAGGAAGAAGCTTGTATTGCGTTGGAAGAAGGTCACCTAGACATTGACAACATACCATTTATTACAGTTATTGCAGACGGAGCATAAAACAAGCGCTCACACAAAGTCCATTACAATGCATCAACTTCGTGTTGGTGTAATTGTTGGGCAAATAACTGGTAAAATACTCTTCTTAGGAATAAAAAATAAATATTGCTGTAAGTATATGCCAAATCACTCAAATGAGATGTAGGTACAATGACTTAAAACCATATTGGAATACCAGGGTTTAGAAATAGCATTGAGATGCACACATTTAATGTTTTCTACCTAATTGGTGATAATGACAGTATTCTCATGAAAAATTTAAGAGAACCCAGTGCACATGAAAACAAAGTAACTCCATAAATTAGATGTCGTAACCACTTACTGAGAAAGTTTTGTACTCGTCTATAGTGTAGTAATATAAACACTTATAAACAAAGTTAAAGAATTACCTGAACTTCTGGATGTCTAGCTATAGCTTGCAAAGCGAACGTGATAGAAGTAGCCGTAGTATCGTGTCCCTGCAACAATTTTAAACACACGCATACACTTACT
>SMLS01075082.1:0-56776 GCA_004785975.1 Popillia japonica | reverse complement strand
AAAAAAAAAATGAAAATTGGACGTATCAAACAAACAATTTAAAATATCTTTACTAGTAACCCAATAAATTAAAAACGCATACCTCAATTTAACTCTTTCACTGCGTGAGCCGGATTACTCCGCAAAAAAAGATGGTGTCTAACATAGAAAAAATCTCAAACAATTATTTTCCCTCTATCGATCCAAACTTGTCTTCGTCACTGGACGAGCAACACATAAGTATAAATGATATCGAAGGCTTCCACGGCCCGAGTCTCTATAATGAGGGTTTCCGGGTGTGGACCGTGTCATGGTTAGTAAAATATGTATATACAGTACAAAATAAAAATAACATGCACAAGATATACAATAAACTCGACGTTTCGCCACTAATGTAAGCGGCTTCTTCAGGAGCAAAGAAGTTAACGGGCTGGGTACCATACACGTCGAGTTACCGTGACCTTATGGTACCCACCCAGTTAACCTCTTTGCTCCTGAAGAAGCCGCTTACATTAGTGGCAAAACGTCTAGTTTATTATATATTTTGTGCATTTTATTTTTATTTTGTACTGTGTATATTTTACTAACCATGATACGGTCAACACCCGGAACCCACGGAAGCATTTTGTTTGAGACAATGCGCAGTGAAAGGGTTAAAAAAATTGCATCCTCATACAGCATCCTTACCATGAAATATTGAAACCTATTTCATGTATACAAATCTTGAGAAATATGACTATTCTTTCCTTTATGTCTTGTCTGAAGTTGCTCTTCAGTGATATATGTGCCAATTTGGTCATGCAGGTATTTATTGGTATACACATACATACTACTACAAAACCCTACGACCCACGCTGTTATAAGTACACTTCACGAAAAGGCTACGTTCGAAGACATCAACGCATGGGCAGTGTACAAAGCCGTGCACGTCCTGAGCATTTACGTATAATGTCACTGGTAGATGATGAACGTATAAAATTGTTAAGTAAACGCAGTAGTAGATCAACCGCACATGGAGTTCTCGCAGAAATAAACAAAGATAGCGAGAAACACATTTCAGTAAGTACCTACTTGAAAAGAACGACTAAAAGCAACGAATCTTCTTCAACGATGTATTGCGGTAAAAAAATATTGTTGCACCACGAAAACAAACAGATGCGACTTCAAAAACGTACTATGGAGAGATTAAATCAATTTGAAATTATTTGGGCAAAGGAAAACGAGTCTTTATGCGCCGTTCAAACACCGGAAAAATGGTATCCAGGGTAGAGGACCAACAAAGAATTGAGAGACCTGTGAGATGTCCAATGCTTAACAATGATCCGAAATACACTACAGCAACAAACGATTTATAACAAGAAAATTTCCTAGTTAACGATATGGTCCTCACAAATTCCATATTTTAAGCTGTTGTGGGTTGAATTGGATAAAAGAGACCGCAAAACCTGTTCTACGTCCACAATAGGTATGTAAAATGTTTTGCGAAAACAGTGAACCATATCTCTCATCCTCAATTGTATAAGAAACTGTTTTTCGTACAAGAGAAGGATTTTACATAATACCTCGCAACCGAATTAATATGACCGGTAAAGTATGTACATTATTGATTAGATTTTAGTTGTAAAATATAAACTGACCATGGCATGTACAAGGCTACAACTTCAATGCTAATAATATTTAAGCGAGTCAGCAGATTAATCCTATTCAATTTTACTTACCTATACAATTTCTAAGTCTTTCCGTTGCTTAAAATTTTAGTCAGCTGTTCATCGTAATCGAATTATCTGCAAAAAAGAACAAAAAACGTCAAGCCAATACTATACCATAAAATATGAATGAAATGTATGTATACGAATAAATAGGTTACATAATGCAGCCTACGCAACATATTACACTAATAGCCGCTTATTCTTCGGCGTCTACACTGTTACGGAATGTTTGTCATAGCGAGAAGCAGTTTTTTTCATATAGTGACTACAATATCACGGTTTTTAAAATTAGATTGTTGATATACAAATCAAGCAACCGTAAATCCAAAAATAAACATTCGTTGTAAACATAAATATTTCGTTAAACATTCCCACCCAGATATCTAAATAAGTTTAGTGTATTCTTCCGTCATTTCTACTTCGTCGTAATTTATTTACATTTGGTTTGTGTTAAATTCAACTGGGTTCTTGTTTAATCAAATGCTCTGAGATAAGTTACATGATGTAAATACGAAAATACCAAAGGTGAAACTTAAATATGCAGTTAATGCTTAATTGAGAGCATCTCAATTATTTATTTGCGTCTGCCAGGTATTAAATTACTTTCTCTGGAAATTTATGGCAATTACTTACTTAATTTAATTTTATTAGCATGCTTGATTTGACAGATGAAAATTAAATGTATGAAGTTGAATAGTACACGAGCCAAACTTTTTGGATGATGAAGAATATAATTTTCTAAAATGTAGTGTTTACTTCTAATTAATTATTTATTTAAATTATAGAAATTTTGCTGTTTTGTTGAGGATATATGAATATATACCTATATCTCTGGAGAAGTTCTGCTATTTCATTACCCAAGTCTGAACTTGCAAATTTGCATTAGTTTTCCAAAGCCGAAAATGGTTCCGCCCACTTGACAGTTCGTTAGGTCTTCTCAACAAGTCTAAATCTTCAAACATAAAATTTTTGGAGGAAACGTCACAGAAAACTATTTCAACACTAATTTTGGAAGACCAATTCATTCAGACTAAATAAATTTTGTCAGCTTGCAAATCTTCGCGAAACTTTGAATATAATAAACATAATATGTTAGTGGTATTATTCAATTTCTGTCAAAAACGTCAAAAGGATCGGATCGCCCATTTCTATGGAGATTTGCGTTTCTTCAAAGAGTGAAAAGTATAATTTTCCTTGACGGTTTTGGGTTTAGCAGCATGACTTTTCGGATTATAATCCATGTTTTTCGCCACACTATCAACTGTAGTTATTGTAAAATTGAATTCGAATGCTGTCCATGCTCTTTGTGGATCAACATTCTTTCGCTATTATATCATATCAATTATACATATATAATGGACATAGTTATTATCGAAGATGTATCCTCTGTAGTTCGCATGCGATCCGTTTTAGAAATCTCATAAGACCATAATTCTTTATTGATCATATTTCGAAGCAATATGAATATTTCTAGCCAGATATTTTGACGGAGGCTGTACTGGTTGCAATTTGAAGAAAGGTCATGAAATCTCTACACTAATTTCATCTAGGATAAGTGCGATATGACAAAAACTGCTCGAGACTTCAGAGATCCAAGATACGTTGGAATTACTAATGCCATCTTCAATAAATTGAAACATTCTTAAAGATTTCTATGAGAATTGATAGTAGTTTCGTTTTTAAGGACACAATGAAGAGTACATCAACTTGACGATAGCAAGAAGTGCTCATGGGCGCTAATGATCCAATTGTAGAAGAGAAAGGTTGATAAACTACTCGTAGTTGACAACTATCAGCACCATGAAGACCATGAGAGTGAAAATATACAAAAACGAATAGAAATTAAATTAAAGGGTACAACAGCAGTTTCCTAGATGGTAGATAAGATCTACCATCCTTCTTGGTACATGGGATGCTACAAGGATTTTCATTGGGAACAAATTTATTTTTAATTTGCCTGCATAGCCCTCACAATCCACATTGCAATATGCACTGATTCCAACGCTATTTACCCCGTATAAGGACACCAAAATTTAATTTCCAGACATCTCTCTAGAAATAAAGAGCAATCTTTTAATCATTCGGTTTTATACGCCCAGAATCACAGGTTTGTCCTTAAGCTTGAATACTTTCAAGGATTCTTGGAGGTTTACAATGTAGGAAATACTGCCGAAATCAAAGTAATCAAAGAAGCACATAGAAAAACAAAATGAGAGAGAAGTGTGCTAGCAAGCAATTGATAATTTTGGAAGTACGGGCTTCTACCATGGCCGCCCCAAATCAGGTTAAACATAACACGACCTTCTCCTAATCCCTTCTGTGCGTCTTTGAAGCATTTACTAACCATTTTCTTCATAACTTTAATGTTCATTTCCTTCATTGAGCTACTGGGTTTGAAACAGAAAATGTCAGCTTCTGAGGGTTCGGGGGACTTACAATTGTTAGTCAGAAAACAGTTAGTAATGATTCAACGAATAATGCTCACAAAGTCGTCGCAAAATTGTCAATACTGTTTGGTGTGCCGTAGGGTTTAATGTTGGGGCCAGCTCTATTTGTATACATATATACAAATGACCACTTTCTATGTCAAGTTGAAAAGAAACTGTGTGTCACAATAAGCTGATGTGCTACATTCGTACATTCGTAAAGGTACTATACCGCTGTACTAGTTATTCAACACAAAATACGTATTGCTTATATCACTCCGAAAAGATTCCAACAATTCTTTAACCGGCAGTGCGTAACTAAAATATCACCACGCAGTATTACTTATCGGTAATCTAAAGAATGCCACATCCCAGAAGTCCACCGTCACGCCCTCCATCCCCCCGCCACAAACGATTTCGATGTTTGCGTTTCCCGATTATCAAGAAGTGAGTCATCGCATAGACACCCCAGTATATTGCTTGTTGCATTTTATTGTCCGAGCGATGTATGCAGAAGCACGCATTGTGTTCCATTGTTATTAAAACAGTGACTTCCGCTTTTAAGACAGCATTGTATTGACGGTTAACAATATGAACACGTACTTCTATGTATATGAACGTACATGTATAGATATGTAAATGCGTATCTTAACTATGCAAGCGGGAACGTATGAATGAAATCTGATCGTCAGCTTTTCCAACGCCTTAGGTCCTATCCATCTATGAATAAAGTGGGGTAATTTTAATCGAGACTTAATCCATTCTAGCATTCAATGTAAACTAGGTGAATAAGTTAACGTATGTAGTGTTACCAAGCAATTATTTTAGCCAACTGGCTTTCCTTTTGCTTAATTTCAAACTGATCTGAGATACTTTACTCTGAATATAATATTTTGCTTATGGCTATCTGGTTTCAAGTATACCAAAATCATCATATACTGTATTTTGGACGTTAGATAGCTTAGAAGGCAAATTAAATTTAATTGATTATCGAGGATCAAACATTAAGAGCGGTTTTTGAGCAGGATGTACATATGGCTATAATTCTTTCGTCGAAATAAGTATAAATTAACCAACAAACCAACTAAAGAATGCTGGTTCTTTCAGGTCTTTCTTAGGTGTCGCTGAATATATTTTGTTAAATACCATGGGGGCTGACGAAAGAGTTGAGTGATACACTGTCCCGTTCCGTCATATAAATACATTGTTAAACTGCTTTATAGACAGGTTGTGGGAGACACAAAGCTCTGGAATTTGATAAATTTGAATGAACCTTTATTTATTTTTTGTAATCTGTTCATTGATCAGGCAAACACATAAATTAAACAGGCCACGGCGGGCTCATCCGCTCTTTGAAAAACACTTCCCCGATAGCAAGCAAACAGATCTGTAAGTAACAATAGCAAACACCAGAAGTCCCAAACGGAAGGACTGGGAGCTTGGTAGAAGGATCTGCACACGACAGTGCATGAAGTGGGCGATAAATACCTTCCAACTTTATAAATCACGGAACGGATGGGATTTTTCCCTTACTCCCGAAAGGAAACGAAGAAGTAATACAGCATCTCGTAAATCTAGCAAGAAGTAGTCTGGCCCAAAACTGAAGAAGGGCAAAAGTCACCTTCATACAAAAAAATAGGGGAAGAGAATGGAACCAACCCCCAATTCCTTTAGACTTATTAGTTTGACATCATTTATAAAGAAAGTTGCATTCCACAAAAGCCAACATGCTTAGGAGGCAGACAGATCAACAGACAGAGAGTGCCGTGCATGCACCTATATAATCCAGAAAATTCTGGATGAAAAAGAAACAGCTATATGTGCCTTCCTAAACATTTTGGGTGTGTTTGACGCACGTCGAACGACGCGATCAAACGAGCACTGGAAGCAAGGGGAGTGGGCAAAGTAATAACTCGATGACTAGGTGAGATGCTCCCCACGAAGACGGCTGCTACAGTGGTAGCCAAACAGACTATTAAAATCAGAACCATTTGTTGAACACTTCAAGGTGGCATTTGTTCGCCTTTAATGTGAAGCCTAGAAGTAGATGAATTGCTCAACAGGCTGAGTTTTAGATGTACAATATATATGTCGATAATATTGTCATAACAGCAAAAGGCAAGCATGAGGAAATTGTTTGTGACTTTATACAAACAAGCCTTAACATGGATGCCACAGTGATCGAATGCAAAACTGAAATCAAATTTCTGGGAATAACACTAGACAAAAACTTCTATGGAACAAGCATATTGAATGACCCATAAATAACGCAGGAAGAACCTCAATGATATGTCGGAACCTAGCAGGCAAAAAGTGGGGCTGCAACCCAAATATGCTGCGATGGTTGTACATCAGTATAGTAGACCTATGCTAACAAACGGAGTGATAACCTGTTTCCCGAAGGTCACACAAGTGACAATCAGGAATACTCCTGATAGGCTGCAGCGGCTGGCATGTGTGTCCATTACCGACGCCATGAGAACATGCCCAATCGCGACTTTTGAGGTTATTTTAGACCTCACACCTCTACACATAGTAGTGGAGAGAGTTGCCCATTGTAGGCATTGTACCGACTAACTAGGATGGGAACTAGCGGGGGTGGGATTCCTTGCCAGAGAGCTGGACCCTACCTAGCGGGACGAAATGGTTAAGAGACACAGCTTCGAACAGGAGCTTCTCACGAAGAGAGGGAACAAGAGAGAATAGGAAGGAAGACTATCCATCTACTCCCTAAAGGCAAATATCTTTAAGCGGTATACGGATGATTCCAAAACTGATGAGGAAAGAAGTGCAGGGGTATTCGGGCCAGGAACCAAATATTTAGAACCAATGAGAATTTACTCCAGCGTCATCCAAGTAGAGATTAATACTATTGAATCTTGACAGGAACTACCAAAAGCAAAGCATTGCAATTTTTCTCCGACCCATAATGGAGTGAGGTCTAACACCATCAGATCGAAATTAGTCTGGGTATGCTTAGGGAAACTAAACAAGCTAGGCATCTATATGTACAATGTGGAACGGATACTGTTCACGAAATCTGTGTTTGTATGATGTTCTGGAAGTGACTATGAAAATATTTCATATCTGCCAGAAATGCGTTCAGAGATCATTTTGTTTTTTTCCTGCCTTCTTTCCATTATATCAAACCTTACACAATTCAGTAATAAGAAAAATCAGGCACACTTCATGCTGAAATATAAGAATAAACCATAAGTGAGTGTTTCCAAATAAATACGAAAGGGTGATTCCTTATCAAAAATTAAAGGGGGTCTTTCATGTAAACAAAGCCCAAGCCTTGTCCTTCAAAAGTTATACGCTTCCAAAAATGAGAAAAGAATTTGTTTTGATCTTTTTTTAAATTGGTGACGACTTAAAAAAATGGCTTTTTGTGAGCGTGGTCAACCAATAAAGGTACCTATGAATATTACTATAGATTTTTGCGATTTCATTCACAGAAGATACGTCTATGGACGATATTGTATTTAGTTTTTTTTGTTAAGGGACTATTGCTTTTATGGAAAAATGGTTCACTAAATCTTTCTTTTCAACAGATATTTTTAAATCAAGAAATTTTATTTTGTTAAAAAGTTCTTGTAAAAACGGGAGTAGGAGCTGCATGTTTAACCCCTGTAAAAGATGGCAAAAAATATTTATAGGTAGCTTTTTTATTGGTAGATCACGCTCAAAAAAACCACCTCTTCAGCAATGTTAACAAAAAATCATGTTTTTTCTCATTTTTGGAAGCGTGTAACTTTTCAAGGACAAGACTAACAGCTTTTCTTTACATGTAAGACCCCCTTTAATTTTTGACAAGGAATCACCCTCTAAAAGCTTTCGCACTTGGAAACACCCTGTAAATGGCTGCATCTTTCGGTAGACGAAATAATCGAAGTACTTAACAAAATTGACACTGGCGTATCTGACCTCATTTCATAGCTACAATTTTTTCTCTCTCAAAATAAATAATTGTGATTTGTTTATAGGTAAATTTTCTATCAAACAGAATTTGTCTTAAGTGAAGTTGAGATGCTCCAATGCTGTCGGAGAAATTTCTAAGTCTCAGTTTGGACATAATGTATCACACATTTGTTATTATGCATCGTCTTTTTTCTTGCCCTTTTATTTAGAGTCAGCATATCACATTTTCTAATCGAATAGTCTGATATTTAGCACTGACATTGCTCTTGATATTACTCCAGGTTAGCCAATGCACACTAGTCCTTGCCTTTGAGAAACTATTTACATATATAGACACATATTATCACCTTTCAACCACAACATACTACTACATACATACAAATTATTACTAGGTAGTTATTGAATCTTCATCTTTATTATACTTGTTGTGCGTAACTATCTACATATGTATGTATCTAGTATAAATGGACACACACGGTCGATGTACGCGTTAAGAAATATTTCTGTCTAGATAACCGCAGCAGATATATTAACATTAAATACGACACTAACAAATAAATGTCGCAGTAAATTGTAATAAAGCAGTAGATTTTTTGCATGGTACAAGAAAATCATTTTACAAACCTAACACAAACTGGTTTAGAATTACCGTCTTTCCTGTAAGTACCTACTACCTTGTTCTATTGGTGTCCATTTACGGACATTAAATGTAAATTCATGTAATATTGAAAATCCATGCTAGATAGCACGTATATATATATATGGTATGAAGATTCCTAAAATCTATTAAAAGAAATAACAGGTAAAATAAAACCTTCGTAGAACGTAAACCAATTAAATTGCAACATTTAATGTTACTCTTATGATACAGGCAATAACGCTACTTTGTATCATTATTGTCCTAATTACAATATTAGCTTTTATAAATCTAGGAATATAAATACAAATTAGTACCTTTATAATCTGAAACCCATTAGAAGAAAAATAATATCTACAGAATTTCAACCTAATTACGACTGAAAAACACTTTTTTCCTTACAGAATATTTATGATCGTTGATGGTTGTAAAATAATCGGAAAGTAACATTAGGTTTGGAAATTTGCCTGTTTATATCTAGAGGGTTTTTAGTTATTAAAGTCTACTATAGTTGTTCCATGAATATTGCTCTCTGCATATCACTAGCTAATGCTTGTTTAATAAAAAAAATGGTGCCAAACTTTGTTGAAATGGTTACAGAAAAGCGTACGCCCAACAAAAACCTGTTGTAATAATTACACTTCGCAAAGAAGGTTATTTACAACAATTGTGCATGATTTCCTCCTTCCTCAACGACTAAAAACAGTCTTCATTGGTGATTGCGTTACAAAATTATCGCTGTGACGCATAAACAAACAGAATTGACTGCGATGGGTTCAAAAACTTTGCAACTAGATAGTAGACGAGTTCAAAAAAGTACTATAGACGAACGAATCCAATTTCAAACATTTGGACAAATGAGACGATTTTTTGTGCGGCGTTCAAATACCGAAAAAATGCAACTCAATTGCGTTGTTCTAACTAATAAACAAGGAAGAGTTTCCTTATTTGTTTGGAATTGCTTTTGATATGCCAGGACAGGAGATCTGTGCAATCTTGAACGAACTATCAGAAAAGCAATCTATTTCGTGTTCATCCATGATAATGGTTAGAAACACCAGGGGGCAATACATATAGTCTATAGCAAAGAAATACAGCAATGTCATCTAAGTCAGAGGAAAAAGCTAGAAAAAGATCCAACTGTTTGTTTCTTTGGTTTGATGCTATCACAAACTGCGAGCTTTGGAAACGAGCTAGCCAAGAGCCAATAAGAAAAACAATATTAAAACGAAAGTGGAATTGTATTGGGCAGATAGTAAAGAAAGGCAATGAAGATTATTATGTAATCTGACCAACTGGTGTAGCAATAAACAAAACCGTACGATTTTACTATTCACATCTTTTATTAACAGTAACCACTAACATTCAGTGATCACAAACATTGCAGTCAAAAGACACTATTTCAAACATGGGGTTTGAGATAGCTTCCTCGACAATTCCGTAACGCACAAAAAGACGCAGCAATTTGCCCCTTACCTTACCTTGTGGAATTGATTGCAACAATATCCCCAAACAAGCAATTACATGGAGTGTAATTGGACGAAAGTAAAGAGAAAGACTACAATTAACGTGCAGTAAAGAAAACAGAAAATGAAAAGACAAGGACCTATGGAGATGCTTCCTCGAGGCTATATGCTTCGATAGGAACTCACGCTATAAATAATAAACTAACTAATAAAGAGTTGCAATTAATGGTATGGCCGCTACAAAGTCCAGACATTAACACCATTGAACTGTAGCGGGATACATTGGATAGAAGAATACACACAACCTTGTCACAGGTCCACAATAGATTTTTGGAGTGTCTTGCAAGTATAGTGAACCACTATGCCTCACCGAGTTTTGGAAAAACTAGTAAATCGCTAGAATTTTTGACAATTTTTATACCGCACCATGAGTATTCTGTTGTAAAACTAACGTAACTTATTAGTATTAGTATCGAAAATGCTTACTATCACATTAAGTACGGGTATTTATAATTGCTTATCTACATACGTATAAGAATGAGATTGACCGACCAGTTCAAATGTAGGGCAATGTCATATTGGTCATGTGTTTATCTCAGTTTTATGTAGAGGTCAATAACTCTGTTTCTATAATAATTCAAATCCTTTTAATTCCACAATTATGACGCAATTATAGTTTACTTAATCTGGCTTCGCCTAACCGATAGACCTCACCGTAGATCCGCCTATCCCTCCATGTCTGTTGCTGGGTACTCAACAGAAAAAAAATCATCCCTATTAGTCTCTTGTTCTAACTAGGGCAGGTGACTGGCGGGGGCGAGACCTCATGCCAGAGAGCCGATACATTCCTGGCGGAGCTCTCCTACCTTTTTAGTCTCCTGAACGACGAAATGGTTAGGAAATATATAGCCTCGAATAGAATTTTCTTACGAAGATAGCACTTAGAGCAGCTTCAGCATTAACACACTTTGCTATTACACGCAGACTGTAACAAAATCCTGCCAGTTTTGAAGCAAGTTGATCAAGGTGATGATTCCAGGACAGAGAGGAATTAAGTGTAATTCGCAGGAAAGAAAGTTCTTCGGACTAAGTGAGTACATTCCACATATATCTAATCTCCACACCTTGCATGCTGTTGTTAAAAAGCATAAGGTGGGGTTTTTGAAATATTTAACTCAAGATCATAACTCCCACTCCATTTGTTGAGACTGTTTATGGTATTTATCACTTCAACAATATTTTAACTGGGCGACTTTGCTTTTATTATACAAGAAGCATCATCCGCATATAAAACCATCTGACATTGGACAACCTCTGGCATATCGTTCACATATAATAACAACAATAAAGGACCCAAAAGAGAACCTTGAAGTATGCCATAAGAACTTTCACCCCATTCCGATCTTTATTGTTTGCTCTGAGAGTCATCAAGCTCGATACATTCTTTTCTGTTTATTAAATATGATTTAAGCCAGTCGTAGGCAATACCTCTAATACCAACAATTTCCAGTTTAGTCAATAGTATTTCCTGATTTACTCGATCAAATACTTCGGATAAATCAATAAAGATGCCACTGATCATCAGATGTATTTCATTTTCAAAATGAGGAATATCTATTAATAGTGGACAGCTACTCAGGTTGGTTCGAATTTAAGAAGCTAAACCGTTTCAACACGAGAGAAGTCATCATATTTTTTAAAGATTGGTTTTCTAGATACGGCATTTGTGAGATTCTAGAAACAGATAATGGGCCACCATTTTCATCTACTGAATTTCGGCAGTTTGCTAAAGAATGGGGTTTCCAACACCGAACATCCTCGCCTAATTATCCAAAATCCAACGGTTTAGCAGAACGATTTGTTGAAACTACCAAACAACTACTGAAAAAATGTTCTCTGGATAAACCTGACGTATGTGCAGCATTATTAAACCTGCGGAATACACCAACAGATTCCAAATTAAACACTGTACAAAAACCGCTTAAACCACTTTGCACGGAGCAAGTATCACAAAATCTCCTAAAAGCACGGCTTAATCAAAAAACCTATGGCGACAGACAAACAAGTACAAGAAAGGACGTGAAAATCGATGATAGAGTGGCATTACAAACAGGTCATCGCCAATGGGTCACCGGCAACATTGTGGACGTCAACGTAGCTCCAAGATCTGTTCTGGTCCACACCGATAAAGGCCGAGTCTTTCGCCGCAAGGCCATCCATCTAAAAGAAACCAAGGCAAAAGTCCCAACAGCTTTTTACTAGCCTACCACAAGGAGAAGAGGTTAACAGTCCAACCGAGCCTACAGAGACGACAAAACTTCCCGAAAACAGAGCAGTGACCACCCGGTCAGGTCGTTTAGTCAAGCCACCTGTTCGTTTGAACCTTTAAGAAGGGGAATGTCATGATATTAGCTAGTTATGTAGTTTTGTAGTTACAACATTGATACACACACACATCATATCATCCTGGTCCTGGTCTTCGATTTGTTTGAAATATTGGGTGATAATTTTGGAAACTGGATGTATCTCCTTTTTTATAAATTGGTTTTATAACAACATATTTCATATGTCCTGGAAATTTTCCTGCCGTAAAAGAAGCAAGGCACACACAGACTTAGGCAGAGAAAACAGAGTTGCATTCTGCTGGATACTAGAACACAATAGAATCAGTAGCAACGAGAAACCTGATTTTGTAGCAAAGAAGGCCACCACAACCTGGTTTGTGGGACCGAAACCGTTCTGCAGAATAGAAATGAGCCACTATAAAAAAGAACTCAAACACAGGTAGGAGAGGCTCAGAGCATCTCTTTGCGAAAATCTTTCTGCTTTGAGATATCACAAAGTATTGTGTTCAATAAGAAAAAAACAAAGACTATACTACAATTAAGTTGTAGGCTTTCTCAGAAGGCACTACCAACTTAGTGAACATATGATAAGAATATGCTTGCAACACAATAGCGGCTGCAGGTTTTAAGGGGCGGAGGATGAAAATCCTAGTACCTAACTCATAATTCAGAAAGGAGGTACATACAATAAATGACCAGGTCGCAGTGCAACATCAACCATCATTAGTTATTATGCTCAAGTAATATTTACTGAATTATCTTTTACTAAAGTATACTAAGCTAGCAAATCACAAGACCATAAAAACACTTAGAGATGGTAGAAATATAAGTTAAGGTTAGTAGGCTATTACCTGGTGCTCGAGCTCGTGGTACGAATTTCACTTTTTCTTAAATTTCGTCAACCCATTACGTTACGTATACATTGCCGAATGGAGAGTTAAATGCGTGTATTAATAAACATTTACGGTCTGTACGCATCGTCGACTTGACCTTGCCCATTACTGATGTTAACCGGCAGGCAATTTGTATTTGGTTCGCGCACAGGTACTTACCTGGGTTGATGTAATTAGCACCGTGACGTGATGACAAGCAGTAGAAACATATGACCTGAATTTTACGATTGCTATTTCTCTCTTTTTTATTACCATGTCTCGCTGCATTATTGCTCTCGTTACTGCCGTTGTAATATTGTCGCTTATTAATGATTTTGTTCTGGAAAAATTATCCGATGAAGAAAGTGTTAAATTGTTTTAAAACGTGTACGATACGTTGAGTAAGTGTTTATTGTAGGCAATAATAGTCGAGTTTACTTTTATGTTACAACGTATCGCTTGCGTATCTAACAGCCTTGATAATTTTTACAAATTGTAGCTATTAATATATAATAATAACACTAATTGCTGAAAAGTTTGTTGCCAAAAGCAATTACTAATACACAATAGATATGTTTTTGAAATTATTTAACCTATGATTTTCGAAATAATAGTAAGGGTTTTGCGTAGTTAAAATTTACACATTTTTTATTAATCAAATATCATCCGTAAATAAAAATTTGTTGTGAATTGTTACAATTGTGTGGTTTGTGATCTAATAATTGGATAAGATAAACGGTTTTATACCAAATGCATCGATTTAATCTACACTACCACTCAAAACTGTTTAGGCACTCTATTTAGCAGCAAAAATGTATAAAAACCCTGTAAAAATGTGATAATATTTATTTTTTATGTAAAGGGTGTCCCAATAGGAACTTGGTGATTTAAATTCCAAATAAAATGCGTAGTATTTAGAAATTCAACGATTTATCAACGTAAACATAAAATAGAAACCCTAAAATTATATGCGGAACAAGATATCGGATAAATGTCCACCATGACTTCTATTGCACACAGCGACTCTTTTTTTAAAATGTTCAATGACTTTATCACACATATGCAAGTTAATCTCGCCAATAGCCGCACGAATGTTATTTTTAATTCATCAATTATCTGTGGATTATTTGTGTAGACTTGATCCTTATGGAAACCCCAAAGGAAAAAGTCCATCGGTGTTATGTCGCAGGATCTTGCAGGCCAATTCACGTCACCATTACGAGAAATCACACGGCAAGGGAATTTCTCCTGCAGTACATTTAGAGTTTTCCTGGCAGTGTGACAAGTAGCCCCATCTTGTTGAAAGTAAAGATTGTTGAGGTCCATATCTTCCAAACGAGGCCATAGAAAGTTATTCAACATCTGTCGATACCGCTCTCCATTGACAGTTTCTGCTTCTCCATTATTATTCTCAAAACAGTAAGGTCCAAGAACACCATTGGCCGAGAAACCGCACCATGCAGTGACACGTATTGGGTGCATAGGTTTTGCAATAATCTCTCGAGGATTTTCACGCCCTCAAATGCGGCAGTTTTGTTTATTTACGTAAACCCCTAAGTGAAAATGGGCTTCGTCACTGAATATGATTCGCTTACAGAATTCGTCATCAAATTCATTTTGCTCCAAAATCCAATTGGCAAAGATACGGCGGTGGTGATGGTCCCTGGGCTTCAATTCTTGTGTTAACTGTATCTTGTATGCGTGTAGCCGAAGGTCTTTTGTTAAAATTCGTTGCAGAGATGATCTTGAGATGGCCAATTGCTGTGACCGATGACGAATTGTAGTTTTTGGACTTTCGGTAACACTTTCATTCACCCTAGCGATATTTTCAACTGACCGAACGTTACGAGGACGTAGTGGTGTCTTTACATCGAGAACAGAACCAGTTTGTTCAAATTTTACCATTAAGTTCCTAATTGACGTATTGCTGGGAATATGATTCCCATGAAAAACAACGCGTCGCGACGAATTGTGTTCGTAATGGAACGACCATTTTCATAATAAATTTGAACAATTTGGATACGTTCTTCAGTCGTGAAACGTTGCATGATGATTTTTACAAGTTTTTAATGACGTATACCAAATATTATGTTGATAAGTTACCTTATTTGAAAATAATGTGAAATTTAAATCCCTAAGTTCCAGTTGGGACACCCTTTACATCTACACATATGTACATGCATAAAAATATACTAAATAAACGCGAAAATCAAAACGTTTAATTTAAATTTTGCTTTCATCAAAGTGACCTCTTCTTGATCTAATAATTGCAGCACACAGCACATCCTTGCAATATGTTTAGCCAGAATTTCGTGTGTTATTGAACTCTAACTTCATTGTAATTGTTCCACATGGCAGTAGTTGATGTTGGAGCCGATACTCCGTACTTCCCTATCCAGTTCTTCGGCACAGCAATTCGATCGGATTCAAGTCGGGGCTTCAATAATTTTGAGAGTCCTTTCTTCTTCTAAATGGCGTAAATAGGTCTTTACATAATTTAGATGAATGGTTTGGATCATTAATATGTTAGAAAATAAAATTTTGACCCAAAAGTCGAATTTCGGAAGGTATTACGTGGTTCTCCAAAATATCACGATAGTCTTCTTTTGTTAATATAACATCAATTTTTGCAATGTCCCTTACACAAGTACCTACCAGAAAAACAGCCCCACACCATCACTGAACCTCCTCCATGTTGGAGTTAGAGTAGGGAGTCATGGGACACGGCATTATACCATACCCACCTAATAGGATAGTATTCCTTGTCCTCCTCATGATTTCACACACTGCCGAATTCTTCCATATACGAGAATCATAAAGGGATCCCGGCCAACTTGCATCTATACTAGTTATAACACAATTGTGGTCGCATTTGATCTGCACATTAATGCTACTAAAACCTTCTCGATTTACATATTCGTCTCAAAATTGGACTGGTTTGATGGCATTATTTGATTTTCTGTGTTTGGGAACCGAATCCATACCATCCGTTCCAAGAAAGTGCTCTGCCAATTCTTCCTCAAATCTAGATAACATTTTGAAATCTGATTCATGTGGTGTACATCTAAGTTTGTAGTATTTTCTTGTACGTAAATGCATCATATCAGCCATAACAAACACAGCACTGGGACACCACAACCTAAGATCACTTATACAAGCCCTTCCAGATAGATTTTAACACATCAAAACCCTTCTATGTAAATACAAGCAGGACGGTGTGTGTAGCAAACACTGAAAGGAGCGGAAAAAGTTGTTGTGAACCTAGATTCCTTTTTCTTGAAGTAAATCCCTTAGGTTTTGAGCAAATGCATCTTCTTCTAAACATGAAAAAGTTAAAACCTTTTACTTTACACCAATCTCTCCAAGCAAAACCTTTTCTTTGGCTTTTTTATGTACATATATTCCTTGAAGGAATTGCTTTAGTTTTTGAAAGCAAAAGGTAAGACTTCTTTTTATAAATGTGTACTAATGTCTGCGCCAATCTTGTATGCGTCTAAGTGGAAATCATTGGTCAACATACGTTGCACAGTACGGTCTAATTGCTGTGCAAGACGATGAATCGAGGTGCGCGCATCATCAGCCACACTTTCTTCCGCTGTGGCTATTGTTTTCAGCCGAACGACCTCTGTGAGGACGTAGGGATGTGTTTAGGTCTGTCACAGAACCAGTGCGTTCAAAGTTTTCAATTAATTTCGTAATCGCCGTCTTATTTGGGCGATTATGAATTCCAAAATGATCAAGTAAATTGCGGAACGTACCCACGATAGATTTTCCATTTTGGTAATAAGTTTTCACAATAAGTAACAGTTTTTCGTTTGTATAGCACTGCATTCTTGAAATGCCAAGACTTTATAATGTTAACTGTCAAATCTCAGCGCTGTAGTACCAACTTAGCCATATTTCGGCCGAATTTCAAAAACCAACCCCTGTTTGAAAATGGTTGTAACTCGGTTGGTACCGCATTATCTGACAGATTTCCAAGAGGCAGAACGTGTTAAATGACACGTTGTAAATTTTTTACCTACTGCGTTCAGTAAAGTGCAAAGAAAGGAAATCATGTTAAATAATGATAAGACGTTGTCCCAAACAGCAGAGACAACTATTCAGTATTTATCGGATTTGGGCACGTGTGACTTCTGTTTTTTTTTATTTGAGATCAAAAAACATTTGGTTCCAGTCAGAAGAAGCGATTGTTATCGCCGTTAAGTGTTTTTTTTTGTAGTATCCCTAAAGACAGCTGTTTGAACGCTATTAAACTATTGGAGGAGAGATAGGTTAAGTGCATTGTTGTAAATTGTAATTACTTTGAACATATTTAAAAATTGTAAAAACTTGTATCAATCTTTCTATTCTCAATAATTGTAGCATGTCCCTCGTATCAGCATGGTGTTGTCAAGGCAACCGTGGGCATCTTTACGAAGGTAAAAGATTTTAAATTAAAAAAGTGATAAAATCCCAGGTTTGACCTCTTCTGTCCTACAAAATATGGGATTATTTGGATTTTGTTATCAAAATTGAGTTCATTTTGCTAAAAAAATTGCAAACAAGTCGAGCTTCTATTTCGACATGGCTCCCACAAAGTTTTGTTTCGCCGTTCAGATACGTTTTGGTAAAGATTGCAAAGAAATTAATAACTCATTTCCACACATCTTTAGGCATAGGGATACAAAAAAACATACCAATCGCACTACACGGCATTGAAATGCTTTATGAATGAACTACCCAGACAAATTTTATCACCGGCGAAACCTGCTTAACTCTACTAACAACCAGTCCGTGTCGCCTCGATCACAATACGATGCCCATAATGAAACCGGAATAAATTGAATGGAGGGATCCCAAGGGTGCAAACGAGAAAAAAATACCTCAAGCTCCACTATGCAGGGTATAATGAAAGTTGAGGTAATAATATTTCATAAGTTCTGGGAAGTATGCCTGTGGTGAATACCTTCGTAATTTATGTATTCCCGTGGCGATATGTAATTATTACGTATACAGATATTATTCATTTCATTACGTTAACCGAAAGCAAACCCTAAAAAGTCGTATTCATATGATAATTAAACGAACATAGTAGATTTACATATGTACATACGTGCATGCACAAAATAATTAACCTGTTAGATTTTTATCTGCATCATACAATTCTTCGGTATTAGTAAATATTTAATTGTACTCGTAACATACTAAATAATATGTCTACTTCCACTCTAATTATAATATACAATTTAACGAATATGTGGAGCTATAACTTCAGATTATTTCTGCAATATATTTTTAACATAGCAATAAATTTATTGGAACTGGGTATAAAGCTCACCATCTGTATATTTAAAAATAACCTACTCTTGTTTGAAGATAAATAGGAGGATAATTGATGATTATCGTATAGGTGAAAATATATACATATATGTTAAAGTATGTATTTAAATTTGCTAACTGTTTAATATAGTTCAATTCAATCCTCAATTAATTGTAGGATATTCTATTACACGCAATCGTACACCTCTCTTCAGTGCAATAAATAAATTCTGTCTAGAATTCGCACTCTACTCGAAGAAGGTAGATAAGGCAAATTCCCCTATTTCAGGAGACATTCAGGAAAGCAATTTATAAAGGGTAAACCGGTGCGTTACGAATATAAATTGTGGCTACGAGCAACAAGTGATGGCTGCGTCACATTTACCTTATCAACGATAAAACCGTCGCAAATGAAAACATATGGCTCTTACCACCTGATCATTTTTATTTCGTATAAGGTTTTACGACTATAATTTTTTTGGAAGAACTACGGGCGATAACTTAAAACCTACAAATTCTATCTGACAATGGAAACACCAGGGTTGTCCGGCACGGATTTTAATGTATCTCAATTATGTTATAGGGGAATCTTAGTACCCAGGTACGAGATTTTAGAAAATCAACGTTGCTTAACGCGTTGAATGAACGCGCTGGCTTAATTCCTTTATATCGATAATATTAGTTTCTCAACAAGTAAGTCTTGGTAGCCCAGTGGATAACAACTACGCCTGCCACGCTGGCGGCTCGCCTTCTGCTCCTCAGTACATTTTTTTTAAATTTTATTGTGCACGACATTAACAGTTGTACAGTAGAGCTCGCTTATATAGGACTCGCATTCAACGTACTTTCGGATATAGCGTACACTTTCCTTGGTCCCGATAAAGGCCTATTTAAAATAATGTACTTTTGTTCTGATATAACGTACATATTGTAATGTTTAAGTTGCTGTCTAATAACAATAAACACAAAGTAAACCCATTGATCAGGACCAAAATTACTTAGCGGCTTATTTCTATTTAGTTTAAAACTAACTTTGGAAACTCTTAAACATCTCAGGGAGGGAAGGTTCGTATACGACTCAATCTTACCCACAGACACACAAAAAAAATCCTAATTACAAGGCAACAAATGAAAAAAATCTTTATTAGTACAAATTAATAAAATGTTGATTAATAAACCTTTATTTTCTTGATTTTTCTCTTTAAAACCAAAATTAAACTAATACTAAATGGAACAAAATTGATCAAACACTTTAATTTAAAATTGAGGAAAAAAATAAGTTTCATAAAAATGGCAATTTTAACTAATATTCAATAGATGGCGCTCGACCAATTAATATTAAATCAGTTCGTTGACCTATTTATTATACAGGTAATTAATCGCGAACACAAAAGATAATAAAATTACCTTCGTAGGTCAATATTAGACTGAACACAAAAAAAATTACAAGTGCCTTAAGTTTTTCTCGGGATCAGTATTATGAAAATCAGTTCACAAAGGATAAAAGATTGTAAAATTAATAGATAGGTAATTAGAACGATCTTTCTATCTGGTCCTTATGTGACGTTCATTAACTAACCTTAATTCGGCGATACTGGTGATTGAGTGTCTCGGAAATTCAGATACAGTGGGTTTCCTTGGATCTGGAATCGGTATGATGGATCTTTGTCGGTTACTGGTGCTCGGATGTCTTGGAATTTTTCTGGATAATGGTTTTTTTTGGAAATCGGGAATTCGGGATATTCTCAATCGGTAGAGTAGAATTTATGGTGTTCATATAAAATTTCTTTTCTCGTAAAACACTTTAATGGGTGTAGGTTAATTAAACCACTTGACGTCAGATTTTTTTTTTTCAGATTATGTTACCTCTATTATTTTTCGAGGTTTAAGTTTTTCGGCAGAAACGAACTGCAGGTAATAAATGGACCGCAGGACAAGCAAGTGCGCTCGTATATTCGAACTTGAAAACACACGTCATAGTGCAGATTTGCTTCCAATTTATTTAATAATTAAATTACGATGGTGAAAAATATCGTTTATGAACAATTTGTATGAAATATAATTGTTAATATTGTGCACAATATGAAAGAAAATTCACTGCCAGGAATCGAATGCGAGCCACCAGCGTGGCAGGCGTAGTTGTTATCTACTGGGCTACGAAGGTTTGCTTGTTAAGAAACTAACCACTCAGGTTGACACTCGATCATTTTTCTCCGCCATATTGTTTTTCAACTTTATTATGGTTTTGCCAATGCTGTTGTTTGGACTTCCAATTTAGCTAGAACAATTTTATAGATAGCTTTTGAAAGCATTCTTATTGTAGAATCTCAATAATGTGTTGTATGTGTCAGCCCGATTGGGTTGACACAAAGTTTTAACAGCAATAAAATTTCATTGTCCACCTTAATGTGTCGACACAATAAATCGATTTCAATATGATTTTATTTCTCTAATTTAAAAGCAGAATATGTAACACTTTTATTTTTCTAATTATTTTTATGCGCACTTTCAAACCATTCAAACATAAAAACGGATTATCTGGGCAGGATTTGCAGCTTTAGCTTCGTTTCGTCCGGAAATTGCAGCTATTTTTTCGGAGCAGAAATTTGCAGTAACAACGAATTGTTCCAAAACACACCTTTATTATAAATATTTATAAACGAAATAAGTATATTTTCCTTTTTCCTTTTCCTGTTGTTAAATTTGTTGATTTCTCAAGATAATGATTTGTGCACTTGTCTTGGAGTGCGAACACGTTCTTCCGTTGCAGGTATTCCAAGTAGAGGATACACCAATTTTGTGCGAAAAGTGCAAAGATTTATCTTCTTTTCTTTAGTGGTATTATACAGGGATTTCTACGGTAGCCGTTCGTTAGAAGTTTCCGAGGTTAGAAAAAACTTAGAACTCTGAATTTTTGGAATCCGGAGCTATTCAAGATTCTCTTTCATCTTAAAATATTTTTAGGGTCTTGTCACTTCCGGTTATACCGGAAGCCGCCATAAACATTCTTATTTTAACTGGGACACCCTGTATATTATTTCATTTTTAAATTCCTGAGAAAATTTTATGATGTAATCAGGTTTCCCTATACCAATTTTCAACTGTTACTCAGATATCTTGATTTTTTTGAAAATGTTGAAAAATGTAGCGTTATTTGCAACACAGTAGCTCATTTTTGACTGGTAATAAACACTTTTAGGGTAGATGGAAGCACAAGAATGACACTTTCGAAATCCACATTGACAATTGATTTGTCGCATACAGGGTGTCCAAAACTGCATGACCAATTACAAAATCTTCAAAGTTGAAAAAGTTCTTTTTTTCAAATGGAACATTCTGTATATTATTGGATGATCAGATGCAGAATTTAATTCTGAATCGTTTCGTTATGACTTTCCCTATACCCGTTTCCAACGGTTTTCTTGTTATGTCAATATTTTCTGTTTTAATGTGATTTTTGACAGAAACTGAAACATCGTATGTGTTTCGAAACAAAATGAACATGACTGAAACACCCCAGGGTGCTCGGCCCGCCTCCCCTTGGCCCCAGGTGCTCGGCCCCCAGGTAGCTAAAAATAGCATCAGTTGTTTACTAGCCTCCTGGCGTCGGAAAGTCGGATGACGCAAGTTGTTTACTACCCTGCTGGCGCCGGAAAGTCCGGTGACGCATGTTGCCTGACGCCTGAAAGTCGGATGATGCAATGTCCTGCCTGTGGTGTGATCCTTAGAGGGGTCCGAGCTCCCTGGGGCCGAGGGAAGGGGGCCGAGCACCCTGCGGGCCGAGGGGGGCCGAGCACCGTGGGGGGCCAAGGGGAGGGGGGCCGAGCACCCTGGGTCCCGAGCGGAGGGGGCCGAGCACACTGGGGGCCGAGCACCTGGGGGCCGAGCACCCTGGGGGCCAAGGGGCTGCGCCCTGGGCCCCCTTATACAGGGTGTCCATGTCGAGTGAATGGCGTAGAACAGACATACTATACCTACTTATGTGACCACCATTTTGGTTCAAACACTGAATCACTCTATCATGTACTCCTCGCGAAACCGACCTCCAAAGTTCGTCTGGGGTTATATTGGTGAACGCATCGTCAACACGGTTCAATAGTTCCTCTCTCGGTAATACAGGTGTAGAGTACACTTGCTCTCTTATGCGACCCCACAGGCAAAAGTCCAAGGGCGTCAAATCGGGTGATCTGGGTGGCCAGTTGCAGGGTCCCTGGGGACCAATCCACCGATGCTGGAACATCAACGTCAATTGTTGATGTACAGCTAGTGTGGAGTGCGCGGGAGTACCATCTAGTTTATGCCAACTGTTTGCTCTCTCTCCTGGAGGTAGAGTATTTAAAAAATCACTAACAAATACTCTAAGTATCTCTAGATATCTAGCCCCATTTAAACTTTCAACGTAGACTTGATATGCTACACTATTGTCCATAACCAGACAAAAAACATTAAAGGTAAACCGGTCCTGGTGATTAGTCTCCCTTAAGACGCGTGGATTTACTTGTGTCCAGTAGTGAATATTTTGACGATTTATAATTCCTTGCCTGCTGAATTTTGATTTGTCAGTCCAGATAATTTTATAAAGGAATCTTGGATCTTCTGTCATTTTTGTGCACATAAACTCTTGCTTATCCCTCCATTTCATAACAGTAACGTCTTCAGAATTTTCAATTGCGTTTACTTTTCCTACGTTTCCTTTTTTGGTTATGTAAACATTCCATTCATTCAATGTGCCTTGCAAAGATTGTTTCTACTTTAGCTTCTTCTTCAAAATCAGAAAACTGTGAAGAATCTTCATGTGACGATTCTTCGAATTCATATTCACTGTCGCTATCTTGGAAGCGTTGCTCATCCCTACTCGAAGATTTTTCCCAATATTCCTCTAATTCTATTTGTGTTAAGGTTTCTTTAAAGTTGGGGTTAGTCGCAACTCTAACTATAAGTTTTCTTTTAGGAGTATCACCCATTGTTTCACTTTCAGAATACACGCTCAGTTTGTGAAAATTGCTACCGTATAAAAGTTCTATTTTGATGTTGCCTTTGTGAGACAAATGGAAAGTGAAGTAATCAAAATTACCTATTACCGACAATAAATTATTTAATAATAGTCATTATTTAGACATGATGGTAAGCTGAGAGTATTCCTCTCCCTTGATTGCAATTATTGGATTGCATTAATTGGATTGCATACTGGGTACGGGTCAGATCTTTACATCGTCCGCTTATAAGAGCTGCCGGAGAGTGGAGCTTGTGTAGAATTGTACTTCTATTCAAGCGAGTATGTTCACATACTCGATACTTATCGATTAAGCAGACAAGATTAAACCTGGCATCTACGACAACCTTTAAATAATAGGAATAGATTTTATGTAGATCAGTGATTTCTAGGAGTCCCTACCTGCCCTAATAGTTAAAAACAAACAAAAGCTTCAACGAAGCCGCTTTAAAAAACATCTACTAAGGTTACTTTAAAATTTTCCTATTATACAGATTCCAAATCTGACAGCTTTGATATAAGAAATGCAAGACAATTTGTATGTCACGTATTGATATAAGTGCATACTCTATCAGAAATGTATAAAAACTTCACGTTTAATAATCAAGCTAATTAGTCGAAAGTTTATATACCAAGACATTGAAATGTTTACATAAATCCTAATGTAAGTATATGTAGGTAGCCAGCTGAGCAGAACTCAAAGTTTGCAAACTGCCTTTGGGGCGATTCAACTTCATTCATATAGCAAGTGTAATTAGTAATTAGTAATGCTACCCACGAATGAGTAGTATGTTTTCGAACATGTGGAATCTCTGAAGCATGTAGATGTACACATTATCACATCCAAACCTTGAAACAAGTTTGAGGTAAATGTTTGACGTTATTGCCAAATGTAAATTTGTTTTCAACGAGAACATCTACCTATGATTTTCACGATACAAATATAGTTAATTAGCAACATTGTAACTTGCTTCAATTTTATTTCCGAATTTTGCTTTTTAAATCTAAACAGTTTGCAAGTTTTAACAATAATGTGTTTAAGCGAAGCAGTATGTGTTACAATAAAACTACCATTTCCAAAATAAAGAGTCACGTTCTGAATAAAATTGCACAATTTCTAACTTTTATAGCACGAGAAACATAATTACAGGCACGCTTGCCAAAATGCTCAATTATTCGAAAATTATGTCAACAATTTACGGTTAGAAGTATGTAAGTACATACATCATGAAAATCGCTTTTATGATTACGACGGTGGCTTTAAAATTGCTTGCTTATTGTAGCTTTGATTTATAACCGTAAACAAAAAATCGGAAACTATATTATGTAGAATTGGTGCGTTAGGATCTTAGAAGGTCAATAGGTGTATTAGTAGATCTTTTTTATTTAATAAGTTGGAGAAGTTTATGTATTAGACTTTTCAAATATAATTATTCTAATTGCATGCTTCGTAATAAATACATATTGTCCTGATATAATTGAAAATGGTTAAATTCAAGGTTATCACAATTTATGCAGGTTGTAATAATAAATCTTTTGTCTATTTTTCAATGTAAAGAAAACGGTTGCAGCCGGGGGTATTTATTTGGCTAATGACAGGGCATACGCTGCAATTACAGTAAAATATTTTTTGCAACACTTTCAAAATTATTTTCCTTGCAGATGTTTTGACAACTACATCGGTTAGTACAGTAACAAATACCAGTTTGTACACTTTAACAGTTGTTAGAAGTATTTTAACATACCAAACAATAAGAACACCAATTGTATTTAGGAATAAATTTTGTATCTTTGACCGTTTGTACCATTGACAGTCTGCCCTACTGTGCTATTACCTATACGTAATAACTCTAAGGTAATAGTGCAGCCTACAGGTAAGTAGAGAATTGTAAGATCAAAGTGGTCTTTCGTTTTTTATTTTTGAAACTGCCAGTCATATTTTGATGGTCGATTTGATGCCATCACGTATCAAGTTACTCGAGTAGATGAATAAACCACAACACTTGCAAGATCTCATCCCCACTATTACAATTTTTATTCGTTTTGAAAGCCACAAATTCCAGACAAATAAATTTGGTGGTTGGCTTAGTGTAAGACCATAATGTCAACTGGAACAATCGCGATAATTTAATTATCCCATGCAGGGATTTACGGTTTTTGTTTTTTTTGAAGATACTCAGCTCAGATCAATAAAAGAATCTGGAGCAGAACTGGCAATAGTTTGTTGTAGAATGGGGAGAATCGGGAGAAGTTGACCAATATCTTTCGGATCACATCACTCTTGCATAAAACACGTCATTCTCTTTCGTCCTTATACCAGCAACAAAATGCAGCCTGTTCACAGTGACTTTTTCGGAACCATGACAAATTCGATGGTAATATCAAGCAATGGTGGTAAGTCTTTCACTAGTTATGGTGTAGCTTCATCGGTTAAAATTGGTTTTCTTCTAAAACCATAACACTAAAGGGTGTTTATTGGGTCACAAAGGAAAGATTTTAAAATTGCAAGTTTAGCCTATTCAATAGATACATTTTTATTTTCTTCAAATAGAAGTTACTTCCTCTAGGCAAATTGAGCTTCTGACCCAGAAACTGCTTTGTCTTTTCTAAAAATCGGAGAAAGGAAAGTAAATAGAATGCAATAAAGAAGTGGTTTGAAAATTATTATTGACTGTCTGTAAAAAATTACTTTATTATTAATAATCCGTAAAAAAATACTTTAGAAGCCATTATATATACTAAAGACCTTCTCCAACCTAGAACGAGCAAAGAGGTATGTACGTCCAAACGTCCTGATTGCAACACAGCAAGAAGATACTTATTTGCCAAGGATGATCATAACTTACAGCTTGTCGTACAAGCGTTTTCAGGTAAAGGTGCTTTTGAAATCGTTAACGCCAGTGATGAAGAATCTGAGCAATTGCGCCTAAAGTTAAACATGGGCATCTATCAGAAAAATGATTTCTTCTTGGTTGACATGCATATAAATTAAGATCAATTCTAACTAATTTATTTAGGAAGATAATTTCAAAACAGTTAATAAAAAAAAACTGTCAAAACTTAAAACATTATTTTGAACTGTGTTTGATGTTATTTTTACCTAACGTAGGGTCAACTGCCCTATAAAAGAACATGGCCAGTAAAAGAACGTTGTTAATAAAATTATTACAGCAAATCACAAACATTGTGAAATGCTCTGTTTTTTGTTTTTAAAGGAAAAATAATATTTTAGCTTTGTTTTTCGTATAATTTTTTCTTCGAAAAGTTTAAATGTTCGAGGGAAAAAAATATGAAAGTTCGACATGTTAGTGTGACTCGCTTATTTCGTGGTCGCTTATGAGAGACGCGTGCATCAAGCAGTGTAAGTCTTGTAAAAATACATCAATTCAACAAAAAATCTAGTTGGTAAATGATATATATTAAGTTTCTATCTAAATTTGTGATCATTTGAATATAAAAATGATAGACAATAAGTAATATTTTTTACATAATCATGGTGTTCTCAAATAGGCACGGTTTTCTAACTTCAACCTCAAGAAAGAACACGTTTCTATAATCTGTGTGCATTGAATTTTCTGATTATTTAATTGATTTAATTATTTCATAAAGTATATGTTTGTTAAGTAGAAATTGTCCATCACCTGCTTTGAGTAAAGTTCAAAAAAAAGAACAAAATTTGCCATATGTAATGACAGGTTCAGAAATCACACATCAAGTTTAGAAATCACCAAATTCAAAAAAAGGAGATGAAAAAAAAAAGAAAGAGTTGGAAAAGGAAGTTAAAATTTTGAAGAGGAAAATTAAAAAGAAGAAACTGAAATTAAGAAAAATGAATTGAAAGAAGAAAGAGAAAATAAGAAACAAGAAAAAGCCAAAATGAAACAAGAAATAAAATTGAAACAGGAAAAAATAGCACGAGACGTAGTGAAAACAAGAATTCCATTAAAAGCGCTCAATTGCACAATTAACCTGCCTATAGATTTAGATTCAAACGAATAAATATATAGTATTTATCATTTTGCATTAAAAATTATTCCTTATTATATTATTTCTCATTCATTGGCTATGTAAAAATATTGTTGTCATCGCTATAACCAAAAAAGTGCAACTATGAGTGCCGTTCATTTACTAGTCGCGTGTTGCTCATTTACTGGACATATCATTCTTTTATCGGTATATTTGCAACTTTCTCACATTTCTTTAAATTACTAATTTTCTATCTATCTTTAAAGCATGATACTTTTTCCTTACGGTTCCTCAATTGTTTCCGAGCACATTAAAAAAAGTTACAAGATGAAATAATAATTAGACTCAACATACGCGATTGTAATATCTGGAGATTTCCTTTCCTCTTTTATTGGGCAGTTGACCCTATTCGTAACTAATTTTTTTGTGTTGTGTTTATAAGGAGTTCTAGAATGTTCACATTTATTTTATACAGGTTAAAGGAAGAATATGTACATCCTTGGGCTGGTTAGCGAGAGATTTTTTTGAAACTAAAGAATTACAAAATAAAAGTATTATGTTTCAAGAAATATCCTGCTGTATAATATGAAAGAATAAAAAGCAGACTCATGTTAATACAGACAAGAACGAATATTTCTTTAGGATAAAAAAAATATTTTATAAAATTGGCAATACAGAAATATGTTACAACTTTCAGAAAAACTAAAATTGAAAAAAATTAAGTTTTACTATTTAGCGGCTGTCATAAATTTTTTGATAGTTAAGATGTTCAAAATACAATTTAGAAATTTGACACTTCTGTATCAACACAAAATATTCTAAATTCCACAAAAAGTGATACTGAAAGAAAGGAATGTATATAATTGACAGAATTGTTTCGAGAAGAAAGCTCACATTCATGAATGTGGAATATGGAGAAAGGTAAGAAGTGTAGTTGAAGACTAACCATAAAGATCATGGAATATTTTTACTAGTACTCAATTTAAATGCGTTTAGAAATACATAATATGATAGAACTGAGTGCTAACATATTTGCTTGTAAAAAAATATAAATTTTACCTTACGACGTGAATAAAATGATAAATGATTCGAATATGTAAATAATTTAATTTAAATTTCATTTCCTTCTCATAAATATCAATTTACAAGTAATTTTAATAGGTACATTCTAACTGTAATAGAAATATCGCAATTAAAATCATAAATAATTGTTTGAGCATACATATTCGTACATGTTTTCAACTTGTATAATAATAACTCGTTCAACTTGAGAAGAACGAAAAAAAAACGAGAGACTTCCTGTACTAGAACAAGTTTGACCAAAAATATGCACAGCAAGGCCTTCTGATATTAAAAAAGTTGGAACTGCTCTCATTAGGATAATTTACATACGTAAACGTCAAACCGTACCGTAATCTTATTTTATTTTTTAATATCCGTTCCAAGAAAACGCAGATCATATTCCAGACACGTACTGAACACTTACGAGGGTTTGCATGTTTATCAGTAATAAATTTAATATTGTGACGTTTATGTACAATAGGTAATATAATAATTAAAACTGTTATATTCAGAATAGCCTTAAGGCTTGCATATGTTGGACGTTTATGACAATCTTTGTATGTAGCATCTAATGAAAGTTGACATGGACTGTTTGAGCTAACGACAGAACTACGTTTGTTGCACTTCATCATTTGTAATTATACAGATTTAATGAGTTACAATAAATTGTATAATGGCTGACACCTTACAAGGGTAGTTTCTGACAAAAATCTACATTGTTTGGCGTGTTTTATATACCGTTAATATTAGCTTCTGTACAGTGAGTTGATTTAGAATCGATTCAAACTGCCATAAAACTCGATAAAAATATGCTTTACAGCGATATCCGAATGCGAAGCAGTAATGATATGGTCAACTATATGTAAATTAGTATTTATAGATGCAATAGATTTTTGTATCAAATCGAGTTTCATATGCAGGTACACAATTATGCTTAATGCAATGGATCATTTATATATTACAAAATTGAATGTTTTGAAATAAATAAATATGGTTAAATCACTATCGCCTACATTTTCACTATATTTCTAGGTATTAATGTAATTAAAAATTCTGTGCGTAAGGATTTTTGTATAATTTGAGTTTCATATGCAACTACACAATTATATTTAATGCAAGGGATCATTTATATATTCCTAAATTGATAATTTTGTAATGCGATCTTATCATGTTTTGAAATAAATAAATATGGTTAAATCGCTATCGCCTACATTTTCACTATATTTCTAAGCATTAATGTAATTATAAATTGTATGAGTAAGGATTTTTGTATAATTTGAGTTTCATATGCAACTACACAATTATATTTAATGCAAGGGATCATTTATATATTCTTAAATCGATAATTAGTTAATGCAGATATTAAAAGTATCTGCAAAAGAATATATTTCCGTAGCTATTTTAAATGTATGCGTACCAGTTCATAAGCAAATCGCTTTATTACTACAAACATCCACTTAAATGTAGAAAGTTTTTGTGTGCGCCGTTAGGTCCATGTCGCTTGTCGGGTGAGTCGGTTCTAAATCAACCCAGTGTAGAAATAAGCGTTCATAGCGCAGTGGATTGGATGTACGCCTACGAGCCTGCTGACTCGTGTTCGATTCGTGCCAGTAATTTTTTGTTCAATATTATTGTGCACAACATTAACAATTATATGTAATGTAAATTATTCATAAATGACATTTGTCGGCGTGATAATTTTATTAATAAATTCGAAGCAAATCTGCCTCCCTTTGTAACATAGTTGAGACTCATAAGGAGCCGTGTCAGTGGTGTTCCCCTTGTTTGACTTACGCACAGCTTTCCACCAACACAAATTACAGCCATATTTTCCAAATCACATCTCCATTTGTTAGGGGCAGCATTTTTCTCTGCTATCTTCCACAAACTGCACTATCAATACTACTAATATTCTGCTACCAAAACTCCATTACAAGAAAAACAACTTAGAATATTAAGAACTTTTCTCAGTCTTCACATTACCACGCACTCAATAAAATAACAATTGAAAGGAACAGCACAAATTTGATTTTCGAAGCTATATAATGAAGTGAGTTTGCTGATGCAATAAAAACACATTCTACCACATTCAAACTCAACAATTTTGGGTTTAACCAGATAAATAATTTGAATATTAAACTGCAAGGAGCTTATATCAATTGTTCCCATGTAAAAGACAAAATTATATCCAGTACAAATTGACCTCATTATGTTAGTCATACGATCTCTCACATCACTGGGTAGCCACCTCACCTCTGCGGCTATCGTTCAGTTAACATAATAAAGTAAACCTTGATTAAACACGAATGCGTATTATTTAGGTTATTAAAAATTTAAAAATATAAAAAATTATTTTTTGCCTAATATCATTTGATATTAATTATTCTTAGGGAAACACTGAAAATAAATATACCCCATTAAACTTTTAAAAAATAATTTAGATTGTAAAACATCAGCAATAGGATGCTAAAGACTTTCTTGGCGCTAAAGCCCCAAAAAATTGGAAAAGCTTTCTTAAGTAATCTGTGCAAACATGAGCCATTACTATCAGAAAATGGGGTTCATGAAGACGTTATATTACATTCATTTTTATTCAACAAGTGAAGCATTTCCATAAAGAACACGGTTCGGTTTCAATGCAAGACTACAAGAATAGTACGATAATAAACTATTGTTAGGGAATGCTCCAAGATACTGAAGTATGGTCAAATTAAAGATAAAACCTGAATCAATCAGAAGAACAATATTTAACCTCTAAGCTCAAAGCAATTTTCCAAAAATAAAGTCTTTGAGATATTCTCGTATACAGGTGTCCGTGAATATGAGGGCAATATCTTGAATACATAAAGTTTATGTAAAAATAACACTGTATGTCTATATATCCTTTTTTGCTAGGGTGCATCATTGGTGAGATATTCAACCCTAAACATAAAATTGGCTAAGTGGTTTTTTAAATGCAATGATGTATTGCCTTTTCTTTCGTCCAATTTTAATATGTGTGTAGGTTTTTTGCTGGCTAATAAGTATTTCACTATTCCTTGGACCTTAAGGGAGAATAATGTACTCTTAATGGATTTCCATAAAATGCTCTGTTTCGGAGAAAAAATAAGTTTAGCGAAAATAGGTACCTACTTTCAATATCTTGGATATCATATGGATAGAACGCCATATTGATAGAACTGTCAAATTATTATTTCGAAATTACAAGCTATTATGATTTTGGGGTAATGAATTCGCATATTATATGTATATATATTTGCATGTATGGGCTGATGAAAATCCACATGCCACATTTGTTTCAAGGCATCAGCATCAATTTCAATACTTCAAAACTTTATGTATCCGCGATATTGCCCACATATTCATGAACACCCTGCGTATTACTGTAGCTATTTTTTAAGCACAATTGGATTCTTTTTATCGCTACTGTACATACATGGTATTCTTATTATTACGAATGCTGAGGTCACACTAACTGCGAGCTTCAATTCAATTAGTTTTATTTCCATCTCAGTTCGGTTCCAAAATGTGCGCAACATCGGTCCAGTGCAATAAAAGCAGTTACAGTTATTGCGAATTTTACGACTTCAATCGAGCTATTTACTGCTGGCTACAATTTCAATTAAACATAGATTACAATTTTGGACTGCACGCCTTCAAGCAAACATTAAAAATTTATATTTTTCCTTATCTTATTTTTATACAAAATAGATTATTAAGACTGGGCAATAAAATTTTTTGATAGTTTTTATTTTTAATATAATTGGACGACCTCGTTTATGTGACGTAGACAGCATAGCATCGGCATAAAAAAATATGCACTGGGCTGTTAAAGTAAAAAAAATAAACTTAAACGCGGCTTTATCACGTGTAAAAGTTGCATGCGAGGTATAATTATATTCCTGTCCTTCTAGTTGAAGGGCGGAACCGCAATAATTTGGCCGAAAACGATCGGTTGAGCGTTGCAAAAGTAGCGAAACTTAGGTGGAATATAAATGGATTCATTTCGTAGAGGACCGAAGAATGTATATGTAGAAGGTTGATGTTATTATGCAGAATACGTAAGCGACTTTGTTCGTTTTTGTATATAGTTATTTACCGACTAGAATTGAAAATATGTAACGTTGACTTTTAACGTCCTAGATGCCTCGAGATTACCGAGTAGGTAAGAGTATTTTTTACCTAATTGAGCCTAGCTCCTTGCCTCCAGAATTTGGGCAAGTGTGAACCATTATTTTTAACCTTTGCGTTTTTTTTTCTCAATCATCATTTTTTAATTGATAACATATAGATTAAATTAGATGCTTTCGTTAATCACTTTATATAGAACTCCCAATTAAATTTTAACTTTCCTAAATAGCAATCTCGTAGCCTGATTTAAATGATCTTAAATTTTCAACTGTTCGAAACTTATTCTGGAATGAATACATTTCTATTACGTAATGTATTCATGTGTAAGATGCCACATACAATACTAAGTATGCCTCCTTTTGTGGCGCATGTTGTTTATTTTTTTTAAGCTGACTGATGTAATCCCATGTACTTATATTTAGTTTTTAACATATGCACAATGTAAACCATTGTAAATTCATAACCTATTTTACAATTCATTAGTCACAGAATCTTTTTTCGGAATTGTTGTTGTATATCTAAACGAGAGTCACGAGTCACTAATATATTTTAATGACAATGTAATTTGTCTAATAATTTCATACACGTAAAGACATAGTATTATATTTGACCTAAATATTAAAACGTGTTCATCTAATATGGTATAAATAACGACAATTTTACATTGGAACAATGATTTACTTAAAGCGTTGCCAAATTGGAGTAATCTTTAGATTATTAATCTTTCTAAACTTTTCGTTAAAATTGTTCTCCATAGAGTTACTTTTCATCTATAATTTTCACACATCAGTAGATGATGTTTTAATTGTGATGAGTATAGCTGCAATGGCTTTCTAAGCTGCATTTCTTGTCTGGACTATCCACTACATAAACTGTGTAAATTGTCTGTCTAAATCTGTTTCCATTAGCATCCATCTTTAATTTAATAAGTAATTATTACACGACATTAGAGATTATTAAATTATGTAATATCGCTTAATGATGACAGAAAATAGAATAATGTTTTCACATTCGCTTGATATCGCAAAAGGTGATCAAATGCAGTAGATTACATTGATATCACAACAATAATCAAGTTTTCAATTCTATCCAAAATTGATGGCAGTTTTTATTAGTACAAAGAAGTTACGACATGTGTCAAATTGTTGATTTCTTTATTCTACTGGTGGCTAACGCAAGACTTTCTGATCATCGTTAAGCCTTCTGGCACAAATGAAGACAGGTACACTAATGTGAATACCAACATTCTTGATCTGTGAGAGTATGACTGCTGATATACTTGCAAACAAGAAACTGGAACATGTACGCATTTTCTCAGAATTCCTCTGTGGATTCCCTAGAAGCATTCTATGGCTGAGCAAAAGCCATGTCAGATCTTATCTTCAACAATGGAAGACTAACTGACTAAAACAACCTAGTATTAGACCAATATTTTAAAACTAAGACAAAAATTCTGTTAGAGCTCAACAAGTGAGGCCACGATATTCTGAGGTACTACCTCAAGACGATGGACAATAATAAATACCAATTCCGGTTGGAAAATAGATTAGTGGAAAAAGCATATAACCATGTGACAGTGGTCCCACACATGCATCACCATATCGAACAAGATTATTTGGAATTGGCCGATGAGAGAATCATAGCCTCCAAGAATATAGTAGTTCCAAGTTCTTTAGAAGCTCAGACATCAACGCAAATAAAACATAGTTTTTATCTGTAGGGTTTTGGTTTTCCCAAGCCTTATACTTGAGGAAATCTAGTAACTAACTTCCTCCGAAGCTATTGTTTCATATTATCGGGGCTATATAATTATATTCAAATTCCACCGCCTTCACCCTTCACATACCCTACGTTAAAGGTGTCGTAATTTTACTAACCAGAAAGTTCAAGGAGCGTTCTCATTGCCAATAATTTATGAGTCTGGTTTATTGTTGTGTTTCTTCTTTTGGCTATTTGATAACACAATTACCAAAAACCGAAACTTCTATCCTAACACCTATTAGCAGACCCATTAGCTGCAATGGCCTCCTTCAAGAAGGTTCATATTAAATCCCAAAAAGGCAAAATGTTTGCCACCAAGGCAGTTCCGTTGTTGAGAAAGATCAGTACTACTGCTAATGTAACTAGTCAGTTGGGTTTATTGCATTGGGTGAGGTATGTACAAGCATGAAAACAAAACCTTTGAGAATATAGATTTTTTAGATATGTTTAAATATCACAACAACAATTAGCCTCACAATAAATGTAATTCACATTTAAGATGAAGAAGGCTAACTGGGTGAAATGTGTAGGTGTTGAGACAGACAAAGCCAAATTTTTGTTCAGAAATTCATTAGTGCTAACGAACGAATGGCATCATGATACCATGTTTCTGAAAATATCGGTAACCAGGCAACCTGAAACAAACATTGGAAGTATATATTAAAATTACAGCTTTTGTGAAGATCTGACTCAAATTATGGAAAAAACAAAATTCAATTGGAAATGTGAAATCGTACAACTTTTTGTGAGCTGAACACTTCTTAAAATTTCGTAGTAGAACCTACCAAACCACCAAACCATACATCTTTTACAAAATTTAAGGAAAACTTTGAGAATTTATTATTTAGAAAGTATGTATGCATGTGTGTACATACATATAACACTTCACATGGCATAATTAGGCGTACACAAATAATAAAATACCTAAAAAATTAAAGAATTTTAAACGAACCTCTTTATAAACTAAACAGAATTTATGCATTCATTGGATATGACATATTTAACATAAATGGTCTCGTGTAAAAGCAGCTTGACTGTCAGCAGACTAACTTAACTTAACAGCAGACTAACATCATGTTGCCAGCATATGTTTTCATTAAAAACAGCTGTGAAACGTGCGTACGTCTGGTCAGAAGAGTAGTACACATGCATTTTATATGTAAAAATTCGATAAAGATCTTGCTGAATGAAAATCAGGTCAATGAATCTAGAGTATGTGAAGTGTCAATTTCATTGATGCAGCACGATTAATTTAGAATTTATTACTGAAAACTTAAACGTTCATCGATTGCTTAACATACCGTAGCAAACGTAAAACGCTCGTTAGAGTGATAGAATATGAAGCGTAGACTGCTGCTTAAGAGAAATTAGAGACGGATGAAATTATGGAACCTATTAACCTTTTTCTTTATAAATCTGAAATTGTTCAATAAAAATATTAAATTGACTGTTATAATACTATAATATTCTAGACCTCAACATTCATGTTAAGATTTATTGCATGTCTATCAAGTTGATTATATATGTATGTATTAGCTGATCATGTAAGATTTAATAAAATCTGAAATATTTATTGAAACAAAAATCTGAGTATAATTTTAATAGTGTGTTCTAAATTCTTTGAAAAGGAAATGTGCGTCTTTCATAATTATTTTATAGTTTGGTCAATTCAAAATTCTATTATCGAATTCCACATTAATCGATATAAAAGTTCAATTTTCATAATTCCTACAAAATAGTAATTAGGATGTTTTAACACTTCCAATTATATTCTACAGCTATTGAGAAAGCTATGAAGATTGTAACTATACAAATCTCAATTAATGAAATTACTACACCTACTAGCAAGACTTGTTTAGACAATATATTACAGAATATAGATAAAGAATTCTTTATTACTGGGACCGTAGAGCCCTGCTTGTCGGACCACAAAGCTGTAGTGTTAACCCTAAAATTACCAGCTCCAATTTCGAATATTTTTTGGAACTATCAAAGGTGTTACTCTAATGAAGCTGTGCGTAATTATCTGAGTTGTCTTGATCAATTCGATTATTATTATTATTATTATTATTATTATTATTAAGTTAACGGGGATGCTGGCACTTTTGAAGGAATGTAGGAAGTCAATTATAGCAGCGAAGACAGAGTCTTATGCCCAGTATTTGACTGCCTCTAATAACATGGGTAGGGATAGTTGGCGTTTAATTAATTATGAACGTAATAAGACAAAAGTCGATCTTCATGAGTGCGGAATTAGTCCGGATGAATTTAATAGCTATTTTGTGTCGGTAGCTCAGAATATTATCAAAACCATAAGTGCAAATGTTGATGTAGTAGTAATGCATCTTGCTTCAGTAGTAATTGTCGTTCTATGTTTTTTGAATCAATATTGCCTGATAAGGTTGTCAACACAATTCTCGATATTAAAAATATAAATCTGGTTGATATGTACGACATTTCTGCGGGACTTTTAAGACTCGGGTTAAAGTACCTTGCTGAACCGTTGACACTTCTATTTACCAAGTGTGTTGAGGTTGGTTTTTTCCCCAATTATCGTCCTATTTCTATTATTCCTATCTTGGAAAAAATTTTCGAAATTTTAATTAAAAAAAAGGTTTACAAAATTTTTTGAGAAAAATCTAGTCTTTAGTAGCATCAATACGGATTTCGTGTTCATTGTTCAACAGTTCAAGCTGTATGTAAGGTTGTCTATGATGTGGTAGAGGGTCTGGAAGAGGGAGCTCACTTGTCAGTCACGATGTGCGATGTAAGTAAAGCTTTCGACTGTGTTAATCACGCAGCCCTTCTTGATAAGTTATACCGTTATGGAATACGTGGAAATATTAATGAATTAATACCATCTTACTTGACTAACCGCACTCAGTATGTCAATGTTGGTAACGAGCTGTCTGCCTCATTGCCAGTCAGTCATGAAGTACCACAGGGTTCCGTTTTGGGACCCTTTTTGTTTATCGTTTATATAAACAATTTAGTTGATTATTTAACGCCGGATGGGTGCATATTATTTGCGGATGATACCACTCTGAGTTCTTCTGTAATGAACAGGAATCTATTGACAAATGCGACACAGTCTCTATGCTCCAAGGCTGAGAAATGGCTAAAACGCAGACCTTGACTTTTTCAGCTGTTTGTGGGGATGGTTTGGGAGTATACACTCTTTTGGGTGTCACCTTAGATGATAGACTGTCTTGGTGCCCTCATTTTAATAGACTGTGTGGTAAATTGTCTTCTTCCATTTTTATTTTAAGGCGGTTTAGAAATTTGATAGATAGGGGCACACTTTTGTCGGTCTATCACTCACTATTCCACAGTCATTTAAGCTACGCTATAGTTCTCTGGTGAGGCTCCTCATATGGAATGCGTGCCTTCAGATTGCAGAAGCGAGCGATTAGAATGATTGCCGGTGTTGGGTACAGAGACCATTGTAAGCCAATTTTTAAGTCTTTTAAAGTACTCCCACTCCCTAGTTTGTATATTTACTTTCAATTGGTCGATATCCATAAAATAAAAGAACAACTACCTTCTAATGCATGCATTCATAGATATCATACTAGAAATGCAAATAAAATAAGAGAACGGGGCTTCCGTTATGATAGATCTGCAATGAGTTCCTTAAATATCAAACTTTGCAACCATTTACCTGCTACCGTTGCTAACTATAGTGTAGAGGTTTTTAAAAAGCACATAAAAAGTTATTTACTTGCTAATTGTTTTTATTCTACTATTGAGTACATGCACACACCTCCACTATCATCATTTTTTATGTAACCAACCTAAACGTTTTTAACTATTAATTTTAATGTAGTGTACATATGTACGTCTAACGTCTCTTAATTTTATATATGTATGTACGTATTTGCCCGATCACATGTGTATTTATACTGACGATTGTAAATGCCCTTGGCATAAAACATGAATAAATTATCTATTTATCTATCGTAACTACTTCCAAGAGATAATTTGACAACACATCAAAACTTTAATAAAGACATTTTTTTCCTTAATTTGTCTTAATTTTATCATCCGTCGTTTTGGCTGCCAAAAAAGCTTTGGCCCTATCAGACCCAATCCATGTATGCTGTCTAACATAGTTGGTAATCCATTTCTTCAACTTCTGTCTCCTCTGTGGCATCAAAATAACACTGAAAATAAATTTGGGGTCTAAAGACCACATTAAGCAAGCAACGATATTATAACTAAAATCACCCTTTATAAACTATAACAGAAGTCTGATACTTTTTGTAATACTTAAAGAGTAATTCCAAAAACAAAAAGTTGCCCTATTTCCACGGAAACTTTTTCCCATTTAAACATTTTCTCATACAAAAAATAAAGCCACCCTTTTACACCTCTGTCACTTTCACTAAAGAACAAAGTTTCACCAAAATTGACGATTCCAAGTTTAGAAACTTAAGTCATTGGATTAGCCCGTGTAAACGCGGCTTGAAAGACAGAATGCTTTACTCGCAAGGCATTACTATGGGATGCTAGCAACAGACGACGACTACAAACTTCTTACGTCGTAAATGGTGAATAAACTGGAACGACTTGTTGGCCATATGTTTTATTAGTGTCTGAGATGTATTATTTACATACTGTTGCGGTTTATTGTCTGCTGTTTGTGAGGCGTGCAGGGTACATGCTCATGAACGTTGTGTGCAGGTCTACGGATACGAAATATCGGTATTCTGCGGCGAATAATCGTGGGAAACCCGTTCAGTATTGCGAACGGTATTTTAATATTGAAGTTCGTGAGATAGAAGGCCGTGTTAATGTGTCAAAAAATATTCCAACGACCTGAGATTAGCGTTAGCCATCAGCGTTGTTGTGTAGATGTGTTTTTTTCTATCCGTAATATAAGTTCTATGTACAGTTAGCTAAAGAAACGTTATGCGGTATCTGTAATATGTGCAACCCACACACTCACCTGTAAAATTCAGAAGTAGGTATTCAACATAATTAGTATAATCGCATATTCGCGAGAAGTTACATTCCAAGAGTTTTTTGTGATTAAATTGACTTAATTGGATCGATTAATTAGGATAGTTTTAGATTAAATTTATATATCTTCATAAATACATATGTAATCGGCAATTTCCTCTATAAATATAGTTTTTATACAAATTTTAATAATATAGTCACAATACGTTTAATTAACACTAGATTTTCGTTATCTAAGATATCTTCATCACATTTTATGTATGTTTGGAAACGGTATGTTTTGGAAGCCACTGTCGTTGCACTCTCCGTAGATAAAAAAGAATTACCGGATATACAATTGTCAAAATGACAAATTTCCATGTTTTACAACACAAAATCAACACAATTAGCTTATGTACCAGACAAAAAGAAATTGTAAAAACAATTCTATTCGCTTGATCGGAATGCTGCACAATACTTAATCATATTTCGACCACCAGCTTCTCGGTGAGCGACTTCAAACCTAACCGCACAAGCACAACTGACAAACCACGCAGTGGACGCTCAAAAACCGCTACCAACGATGAAATGGTCGACAAGATTCATGATGTCGTGTTAGTCGATCACCGATTGAAGCTGAAGAAGATAGCAAAGACAACAGGCGTCTCAGAAGAACGCGTTAGCCATGAAATCAGTATGAAAGGAGATTTCTTCATGTGTTTCGCAACCGTGGGTGAGACTTGGATCCATCACTACATACCAGAGAGTGCTATCGTCTTCGAAGAAAGCAAAAACCATTCCATCGACCAGCAAAGTCATGGCAACCATTTTTTGGGATTCCCAAGGTGTGATTCTCATCTGCAGAAGAGAAACACGATCACGAGGCAATGCTACAGCGATTTATTGATCCGATTCGATGCAGTATTAAAGGAGGAACAGCCTTGTTTGCAGCGGGAAATTGTGCTTTTCCACAACGACAATGCACCGGTTTTTCTGACCCCCGCATCGTCGTATCCAATTTGAATAAGTTGCGCTAAGAATTAGTCTCTCATCCTCTATATTCACCGAACCTAGCCCACAGCGACCTTTTCCTATTTCCAAACTTGAAAAAATCGCTGACAGGAAAGATTTGACTCAAATGAGATCATCACCGCTACAGACGACTTGAAGCAACTACAGTATCGTTTGACAAAGTGTATTGATCTTCAAGGAGAGAATGTACACCGAAAAATAAAAATAAAAAATTACATCAATACCATGTTTTTTTGGAAAACATTTCAGGTTACCCTCCTATATACATATATGTAAACGTTTAAAGGGAAATACTGCATAATAATTTAACAGAAACTGGAATACACCATAGATGCGTGGGCTGCACCCAATGTTATTGGTTTGATGGGAGAAAAAAATATGTAAAGCTCGTTGTGACACAAGTCTAGCATAATTCATTAAACATCGCCTATATTTGTAGAAAATATGTCACTGACAACGTTGAGTGACAAATGCATATTTTATGACTTACAGCGACAATTGCTGAAGGCTGATCAAATTAACTGAAATCGAAAAATCAGGGCCCACATCAAACAAAGTATCTCACTCTCAACTAACTCAATAGTTTGAATCTTCCCAATGAATTTAAAAGAATTTTTACCTGTGTGTGTAAATTAGCTACAGGAGCTGAATACGATTTGAAATGTGTATTTCACTCATCTTTATCATTTGGCCGTCTTTTGAAATAGCACAATTTCTTTGAAAACCATATTTTAATGATTTTGATGTACCTATTTAGTTTTTTTTTAATTTTTGGTCTTCAGTCCTCAACGGACGAACTTGTATAGAATATGTATATAGATTTAAATATGCTTCAACCAAATCATTTAAAAATCATTTTGATATCCTTACAGTACATGCATTGTACTAAATCTATCTTCCCTTCTCTTAAACCAGATACAGGTGGTATTCTATATAGAAATTCAAACTGATGGAATCGACATAAAATTTTGGACAAAAATTTCATCATGGAATCTCCATAAGATGATGGCCGTGTGTAGTTTCGAAATACAAGAAATTAGCGAGATGCTTTTGGCAAACTTAGCCTTTTCCTGGCTACAGGATAAATACCCGAATTGAGCATTGCTATATGTTCGCAAAGTATCCTAAAGAAAGAAACGCAGTCTCATAATGTAGACCAAATCGTCAGATCGAATTCTAGATGTGACCCACGTTAGCGCAGTGCTAAAAACTGAATCCAATTCTGACGACCTACCAGGTTTGAAACATTTGATAAAAAAATTCCACTTTGTTAGAATTAGTGGCGGCAAATGCTTCGCCTTCTATTAAGTTATATTGCGTTATCATAATCTGTTTCAGGGCTGGTCGTGTTTTATTTATTCAGTGATCTTTATTTAGAACTATTATTGATTAAGTTAAGTACGAAAGCCAATGCCATTTACAAGAATACAATACATTTTATGTATTACTGCAAATCCCGGTGTACATAAGAAATTTAAAACGTCTGGTACCGGCAATTTTGTGTCGTAATAGAATGTAATCCGCAGGAGAGGAACTACAGAGGAAAGTCCACCTCCATTAACAATTCAAATTATTAGTAGACAATTCGCTAACTACAATAACAAGAAAAACAAAATGAGGTCTGCAGACAATGTAATATTCAAACAGTGTTCTCGAAGTTACAAGTTCATTTGCAGCACTTCTAAATTTACTATCTCGAAACTTTTCACTAGAAACAAAAATTTAATTATGATATTCATGCAATCTCTATTTTAAATCATCTAATAAGAAGTTTGGAAACCGCTGTTGCAAATATGTACGTCCGGTGAACAAAAGCTATGCATATTGGTTTAAAAAGAAAACTGCATTAATTACCAATCTTAAACACAATTTTCCAAAATAACTCGTCCGCTCATTACACCACTGAATTAATTACGATTTGCAATCATATATGAGAACATCCACTACAGATACATTGTTGACCTTATTTTTTGATTTGATTTATAATATCCACAAGGAGATAATTTGAAAATAGATGAGTGGCGTTTTGTAAAAGCAACATTGATATAAATATTTTGCCTTCATTGAAGCAACAAAAACTTAATCATGTCTCCCTTGCACGAATAGACGGAACAGAGTATCTCCACTAACAATAAGTCAACACTGTTTAAAGATCTCGACCGATGAAGAGTGTCTTGCGTTTGCAGCAGCAGCTTTTATTATTTTAAGTGAAAAAAAGAAAAGAAAACGCAACTATTGGGTTCGACTCAGTCATCGCGAAAGAAAACACTATGGCGGATTATGTACATCTATTAAACCCCCCATGTTGTTATATGAAAACCATTTTCACACAAAATTTGCTCCAGCCCCAGACTTTTTGAAACTACCACATTTTTTTCTTTCTCTAGAGAAGCGAGCAATCAAATTTTTCACTTTTCTTTTTCTCCTGTTTTATTTGTTCCACAAATCTCACTTAATTTTGTCCATGCATCTACCTTCGTATTTCTGTATTTGTATTTTTGGTTTGTTAGTTTCTGCAAACACTCGAAATTTCGATAAGACTCAATTAACGAAGTTAATGACTCGCTATTCCACTTAAAATCCGATATGTTTAAATAGAAACACACAACATTTAGTTTTTGTTGCGGCAATAAGAATCAACCGGAAGCAACTAGACAGAAACATAGAAGTTTCTCTATGTTGCTTTGGTGTGGGTCCACCTTAAGGCACAGCATGGGATAACTGACTAGGTACAACATAGAACTGTAAGTTGGATAAAATGCCTGGACATTCAACATGATTGCTTACGACTCTATGTAAAAACGCTGCACTGTATAATTGTCTTCGATGCTGTAATGATTGCACTCTTTGTAACTCCAGCAATTCGTTGTAATCGGACGGATGTCAGAGTATACTCCATGTCAAAAATTTCAGAAACCGACGTTGAATTCGTTCTATAGCATATTTTTGTGCTTAATAGAATGGATACCAAACTAAAGACGCATATTCCAGTTTGGTTGCTACAAACGCAAAATGTCATATTTTTATTATATTCGTGTCCATAAAACTTTTTGTAGATCTTATAATAAATCCTAGCGTTCTGAAGGTAGCCATGTAGTGGCATTTCTTGACATTCAATGATAGTTGATTATCCGTCGACCATTTTTCAATACTATCCAAATTCCTTTACGACAGCAACATATCGTTGATACTACTGATACATGGGAATATTTTTAAATCGTCGGCATAATCCAAAGCGCGGCATCAAAGCGAGAATAATAATAATAATAATAATAATAATAATAGACAATTTATTATCCAACAGGCATGGCCCAATTACAGGATAATTTACAAGACATACAAAGTATATACATCATGTAAGAAAAAAAAACAAAAAAAAATAAATAACAATCACCCATAACAAATCAGACCCAGTGAGATAGATTATCTTCAAGCTTGTTACCAATCCAAGACAGTGTATAGATCGGCGCCCTTCTCATGACATCTGTCCTCGCAAATGGAACAAGAAAGGTGCTATCGTATCTCGAATTCAACCTTGGTACGAAGAAATTCAGGCGTTCAAGTAAGAAGGAGCAGTCGATGTTGTTCTGAATTAATTTAGTTAGAAATTTCTTATACATTTCCTCCCTCCTTCTGCCCAATGCTAACATATCATGTCTTGACAACAATTCGTCCTGAGGTATTCCCCTCTCAGGGTAAGTTCCATCCATTCCATCCTATCTTATAGATAGGAATTTTAGAAACTTGCGATGAATAGTATCTAGTCTTAGACAGTCACAAGCATGCAAGGGGTTCCAAATCAAAGAAGCATATTCAAGTTTACTTAGAACATACGCAAAGTATAACGACTTTAGGACGGTTTCATCTTTAAAATATTTGGAGACACGCATTATAAAACCCAGTGATTTCATTGCCGCAGAACATATACCGCTGATATGCGATCTGAAGGTGAAGGTGGCATCAAAAGTTACACCAAGGTCACTATACTCAAGTTTACGAGTCAACGTGGTGCCCTTGATATGATAAGACGAAATATATGGCGAAGAAGAACGGGTATAGGTGAGTATACAACATTTTTCAACATTCAATTTAAGTTTGAAGTTATCACACCAATCAGTTATTGAATTTAGAGCACATTGGAGTCGATTTACATCATCAAACGAGGAAATCTCACAGAAAATTTTAATGTCATCTGCATAAGCCAGTATTGGAAGGTCAATTTGAGTAAGCAGGTCATTAATAAAAAGAACGAACAACAAGGGACCTAAGTTCGAACCTTGAGGGACGCCAGAGGTAATATCAAAGCTATCCGAACTGTATCCATTATAAGTAACGTAGCACTTTCTTTCCGTCAGGTAAGATCGGAGCAAACGCAGAGCAGATGCAACAAAACCCATGGAACTCAATTTGGCTAGCAGGATGTCGTGATTGATCAAGTCAAAGGTTTTAGACAGGTCAGTGTAAATCACATCAACCTGTCCGCGTCTGTCCAAGACCTCGCTAATGAATTGAGACATTGACGCTAGGTTGGTAACAGTTGATCGACCAGAAATGAAACCGTGTTGATTAGGGGAAATAAGAGACTGGGTGCAACTATAAATACGAACATACAGTACTTTCTCATAAAGTTTCGCAAAGTTAGATATAATAGAAATGGGTCTGTAATTATTGAGAAGGTTACGATCACCCTTTTTATGCACAGGTATTATTTTTGCAACCCTCCAGCGGTCCGGAAAGACACCAGAAGAGATTGAAAGATTAATAATGATTTCCATAGGATATGCAAAAACAAATCTGCAGTCACGGATCAAGAAACTGGGCAACATATCATCGCCAGCAGTATGTTTATTAGCAAAAGCAGCCATTAATGCTATGAGTTCATCACTAGTAACTAAACAAAAGGAATGAGGCAGAGAGTTGTATACACTATCAGTCAATGGGATGTCACTCGATACAGCAAAAGCAGAAGAAAAAACAGCGGCAAAAGAATTAACAATTTCATTTGGGTCAGTGTACTCGTTCCCACTGTCATCCTGTAGCCTTCCCGGTATCCGAGTAGACCTTTTTTTCACATTGAGAAATTGCCAGAGATTGGAAGGTGAGGTTTTCAAAGAATTCTGGATAGTATTGAGATAGTTAGTGTAACTATCATTTATTTGTTGTTTTATTTTTGCTCTGATACGTTTAAATTCACTATAATAAATAGTGTTTCTGGTTTTAATCCACCTACTATGATAGAAATTTTTACTTTTGAGACTACGAATAATATCTGATGTAAACCATGGCGGATAGAAGGCCTTAGAATAAGATTTAGAAGGTACATACTGATTTAAAACTGCGTACAAAGAATCATAAAAGGCGTCCAATGCTTTATCTACATCAGTGTAGTCTTCAAGAAAGGACCAATCAAAACAAAGAAGGTGATTATACAATAATGGATAATTAGCTTTGCGAAAAGCGATGCTAATAAGTCGTTAATAAATAATATAAACAGTAGTGGGCCTCAGTTCGATCCTTGTGGAACATCAGAACTATACTGGAAGTCGCCAGATTTATAGCCATTGAAGAAGACATAATTCATACGATCAGACAAGTATGATTTCATTCAATGTACAAAACATGGTGCGAAAACAAAAAAGTAGAACTTGGAATCGGTTTGTGAAATCGAGATTTTTAGAGGCGTTACAAAGGCACTACACGCGCTTTTTATGAGGAAACACTTCACTTGGTCATCACCGCACGTAAATATACAATAGATATACAATGTAATTGAATTAGACTCACTATGATATTCTGATTATATTATTTAAAATTTTGAAATAATAAATAAGTAGGACAAAGTTTTCAATTAAATATTATCTACAACATAATAGTCAGTTATTAATCACACCATTATATTAGGACCAAATTTACAATAAAATACTTTAATCCCTTTGCTAGAATAACTCGTGCAATCGGTTAAAGCAGGAATGTATATCATCGAAGTCGAGGAGTAAGTTCTGTCGTGGTATTAAAAAACAAATGAAAGGCAAGATCGTCTGATTGCAAAAACTGCTTTGGAAAATAGAAGAGTAACAGTTTCTCAGAACAGCACAACAAATGAGTAGAAATCAAAGTGCGTGTTTTGTACCACATCTCAAAGTTAGCACTTCTGATAGTTTGGACTGACTTGCCAAAACGTTGTAATGTGAAAACTTGGATTTGCAAAGTTTTTGTAAACCATCAAATGATCACTTTCCATGAAGTGTCTCACATTGCATATCTTTTGAAACACAAAAATCTACTTTTGTAGGAAATTTAATCTCATCAAGACGAGATATCGCTGGCCTATGTAACTAGAAATTTTGTGTTCACTGAATGGAGAAAGGTCAACATTGAGCAATTCTCTAAATAGTGAAGAATATGTGTGAAACGAAAACCCATACACATATTAACATGAAGACGAGCACTGGAAGTATTGCAAATATTGAAATATATCACACCAAAGCTAAGTAATAAACCACATTCAGCCCTTGTACATTATTTCATATTTACAATAAAAAATTATATGGGGCTGTTGAATTTTTCAACCTCGGTGGACAATGTTTTTTAACCAAGACTCACTGAAAATTTTCTTTCTTTTACTACAATCATATGTACAATCATGTACAATCATGTGTTGGTGAGTACTACAAAACTCTCCACTACCTTTCTTCTTTCCGTACAATTATGACTGATTCATTGATTCACGTCATTCAATTTCAGTCCATACCGATAAAGCAAATGTTCATAGAAACGAAATAAATATTGTTCGCAATAAGTATGTCAGAGTTAAAGAAAATCTGTTTGAAATTATCAAAAATACAGTTACGCTTGTAGCAAAATTTACTAGTAAATAATGCAGAATTCTTCTAAAACTTTAACAACCTTTCTCGAAGATATGCCACTGCCAACGCAGGGACCTAAGTAAATGTATTATAAGACTTGAAGCAGCAAATACAGAAAACTGATTAAAGTAGGTAACTGAAATCGATAATTGAGAGTCCACATCAAACAAAATTAGTATCCCACTTTCCAGCAGCTCAACGGCTTGGATCCTATCAATAAATTTTAAAGAATTTTTTCCTGTAAGTGTATACATACATAGCTAGAGACAATGATACGATTTAAGATGTGCAATTTAGTCACTAAAAAACCCAAAAACTACCCTTATAATATGTCTAATCTTTACTGCGCTAAAAAAATTACGTAAGACATAACCTAAAACAATATAAAAAATGAGTAATACAGAAATAATCATGACTAATAAAAAACTTGATAGAATCAATATATAATTAGGAAATATCCCAAAAGTAGCCTTCCGAATGCAAAGTTACGCGAACAAGGTCAACCGATATAAATCAATTAAATAAATACATATTGTAAACTACCAAGTCATGTTGGCAACTCCAATTACCATCTTCGTGGCCAAAGAGAAATCTCCACGTTCGATAAAGAACTAAACTCAATTAATGTAAAATGAATTGAAAGTTTTATCCTTGCTTAAAATTCTGCATTTGGACAGTACATTAGAAAGAAACACACACAAGCAGCAGAGAAAACATACAATCACATATTGTAGATACCGTATGGAGTAATTAGATGCATATTATGTGTCTAGTTTCCAGCGAGCCGAGAATAATGAAGGAGGATTTCTAAATGTTAGACGCGTACAAGGTATTTATGAATTATTAACACTTATGGAATTTCTTATGACGTTAGTTAGCTTCAGAGAAAAATATACACTACGTTCTCGAGGATAAAATAATAGTGTATCAATCTCGATTTGGATCATCCTTGACATTGCTATGGATTAAAACATTAGCGTTGTACACTATACTATAATCTGTTTTATCCTGTAATGCCATATATTATCTTAATTTCTTTACCTACCTACCGGTATTCATTTATGCCTTCTGGGCTTCTGTGAATCACATGCTATCGTTTGCAACATTAATAGCAAACGTTTAAATTTTGTTAATTTTGGATTAGTGTGAAATGACTATTAATCACTTAATGGAAGATTTAAACAATGAGTATAAAAAATCGTTCCTAAAATATTTATTTTATATTTCTTAACTTGCGATTGTACAGATTTTCCAAAACTAAAAACCACACCAGTCAATTAATCTAATTGAAAAGTAGTGTCGCTCTACGCAGTAACTGCATTCAATAGTGACGTTCAATTGGAAACAACGTAAATTGCAAGGTGGTATGATTCGCCTTATAGATCATAATTACAATACCATGCATATTTATGACTAAATATGCAAACATCATGATAGCTTTAATAATACGTGCAAATACATATAAATAAAACTCGATCATATACGGGGAATTTTGAAGATTGCAAACAAGGAACAATCGCACACAAGGTTTACTTTCTGGGTCGATTATTTGCATGGAAATAACAGCGAGCCACACAAGGTTAAGGTGTGAATTGAAGGGAATTGAAATGCGACCGACGTCGCGGAAAACAAACGATAATATCTTTATTTTATCACTAAATATTTATTACAACGACACCATTTTGATCGTAACTTTACACGTACGTATGTACATATTGAGTATGTAAATAATAATCCGACCGCAATTTGAACTTAAAAAGGTAATCTTGTAGAACGCATGAGCTTCATATTTATGCAAGTTTAACTGTTTGGGCTCCTAAATAAAGAATTCTCGTAATAAATTATAAAATTTGCACAAAACGGTAAATCTGTCGTCCTCCTAAGTAATATTTATACATGGCTTTAATTAATTTAATTACGCTATGTATTTGTGCTATTAAACTATTATAAATTATTAAAATTTTATTCCTATTAAAACGCAGTTACAGTTTACAGTTTTTCAGAATTTTTACTTCATATATTTGCTGTCTATCGTGTATTCTAGTCGAGATTCTGACAGAAGTAAGGGAACAAAAGTAGCAGACGTTAATAATACAACTTTAGGAAGCGAACTTGATTTGGTTTTATTTGATTGAACAGTGGGTAGCCCTATGGCCTATTGTATTATGTCATGCCTAGAGAGTTTCATTACATAAACTGGTTAGTCCATTTTACTAAACAATAAGTTTAGTAGCCTGTATGGCAAATCTCTTTCTGGTGGACCTGTTAGTTGGTTAGTTAGTTCCAAAAATGACTCCGATTGTTCCAATGCAGCAGATTCAATACAACGTGGATTCTCCTCCTCATTGCATAATCTGCAGATAGATTCATCTTTAAAGATGCCAATTTCATGCAGATATTCCCTTAGGCAGACCTATCCTATTAGCAGCGTCGTCACTGTTCTAAGCTATACTCGGTTAACCCTTTATAGGACAAATAAGGACGATCATGAAACACATATTTTTTTCCAAGGGTGTGTTTATTGGAATATACAAAGAAAATAAATACTACGAATTTTACAAAAACTTAAAGATATTCGTAACTTTTGCACGGTCGTTTTTTCCACCAGTATCCACCTAGTTTCATCAACTTTACTACACATCTATTTTGAAATGGCGCAAAACATTGAATACACAGGGCAACCTTGCACTTCGAACATTCTACGCTTGATCTCTTCGGTTTCTTCTCTGTGCTGCATGCAGCGCATCTGCGAGAGGTAGTGGATTGTGGTGATCTCCAACATTAGACAGTCTGACAGTATTTTCTATGGTGATTGCACGTCCGTCGATTTTCTTGATCGTGTTGTTTCCTGCGATTAACCACGAGGCCATCTGTTTGCGACCAGAATAATCGCCTAGAAGTTGATTCACTAATATGCTTCTAAATGAAATATGAGATTTCGGTTTTAGATTCATTTTATCCGAAGCAGCTTTGTGTAATATATATGAATTGAGTAGGACACAGTCTAGAAAACGGTAGAACAGTTTCAACCATCACCGTCGTTGTTTTCCACGATAAGTATATTGTAACAGACATGGAGTTGGTCGAACATATCTACGCCTCCCATGTTTTTCTTGTAATCGGCGATTGATAAGGGGCATGCTACTGGAACCCTTTCCAAATCTTTATTCAGCCGCAAAACTGAAGAAGTTTCGTTAATATTGTGTATTGTACTTGCAACAACTACGCATGTCTTTCCCCTGTCTCTCCACTTAGTAACTGAAATATCACGACAATTTACAGAATCATGTTCTCCTAACGCCAAACTCTTATCTTCAGCAAAATCATTTTTCGGGAAATTCTTCCTATACGTACGAATAGTTCCACATCCAAATACAGATCTTTCCAAAAGCTTGTTCAGCTGTGTAAAACTCGTAAAAAAGTTATCGAAGAAGACGCAATAGTGTTTCCCTTCGAATAATTTTGTAAATTCGAGAACAATTCGCTCATCTAAAGGTCCGTCTTCCTCGCTTTCGTTTTATACGGAATATTGAAGAAGGTACCAGAACCAGAACCAGTCGTTCTTTTTGGCCCATCTAAGTACCAGATAGGGGTTCGGATTCCAGGTTTCTGTTTTACTGTCCACTTATCCCAATCAAGGGCAACCTTTGTATCGCATTTTTAATAAAAAATAGGGTTTGTAATCTCAATGGCTATTCTGGTATGCCCCGAAATATTCTGGTTTCTCCAGTTTCCAGACATTTCAGTCTATGTGCCCCCATTCTTGCTTCCCTCTTTATGTAAATATTCAAGGGGGGAAGGTTTATTATTGTATCCATAGTAGCTATTGGCGTGCTTAGCACAAGCTATGGCCCAAATTTTGAAACCTCTCTTAATCGGTTTCAGTGGCATATATTGTTTCATGCTGGTTCTGCCTTTGAATGCAACCATACTTTCATGCACGGATAAATTTCTTCCGAGATTGAAAGCCGCTAAGAAGTTTTTATTCAATATTTTCATCATCGGTGTTACTTTATAGGAGTATAATTTATCGTAGTCGGGTTCTCCTTTCTTTGCCATTTTTGTATTATCGTTTATATGTAAGAATCGCAGTATTTTCAAAAATCTCTTCATGGGCATTACATCTGCAATTTTGGTTTTACGGAAGCTTGTATCTGTTGACTAATAGAGTCGAATACTGAGCAGAGTGTCAAGACCCATGAGGATCAACATTCCTAAAACAGCCCTTAGTTCGGCTTCGTTCAAGCCCAATCTAGTAACGTTTTGCTCACTATACTGATTTGACTGAGTAATTATTATGTCGATCAATTCTTGGTCAAACAAAGTATTTAAGATATCTAATGGTGAATCTGTATTAGTAGCAAGCGTTGGACCAAAATCCTCAGTAAACGAGGACGTTCCAAATTTATTTGCAAATGGAATTTTTGTCCAGTTGTAGGTAAAATCATTCTTAGGCTGTAACAAATTCATACGAGGTTCCGCATCTTCGTCATCAAACTCTGGCTTCTCCATTATTGCCCTATAAGAAAGAGAGCACTAAATTCTCATGAAATGTTTACATGCGGCACAGCATTTTAGGTTATGTTAACGATGTACAAATAAATCATCTAAGCGGAAAAAGATAGAGATAAACTAGTACTGTCATAGTATTCGGCATACATTTCTTCATAAACTCACCAATTTTTGTCGTCGGATTCTCGTGAGAACTAACGAAAAAACTTCACTTTACGAGATAACGTCGCACATATGATGATGAGAACTTACATATACTCTAAATGCATGCTTGTAGATTATTCGACCGCTTCCCGCACTTCTCGCTACTGAATGCTCAGCCGGTGCGAAAACTGACCACAATCCATTCAGGAGATGCTACTATATATAAGTGGTCGAAAATATCACCCTCATTTTTGTGTTAAACCATCATTTTTATCACAGGTTGATATATCGACCAGTATCCTATAAAGGGTTAAGAACCAGCATATCCGCTGCTAATTGCTAGGATGGCTGTTTCATCATTCGTTTGCTGTGCTTACTTACTGCCTTTGGACGTTGTTCCAGTACACCACGTATTGTAATTAATTATTGCCAGACCCGGTTCTGGTACAGTAAATTATGTTACGGAACCTTTTCTTGCCAGCTTGTTTGCTACTTCATTGCCTGGTATGCCATTATGCCCCGGCACCCACCCTAAAGAAATTTTTGTTATATTTTGCCAAAGTTCTTAGATTTTTCAGGCATTCCCCATCTAGCTTTGAGGTTATCAGATAAGCTGCTGGTGTTTTTACGGCCGCCTGACTGTCCGATAGGATATGAATCAGTTGACCCTTCGGGCACATATCTCGATTGATAGTATTTCCATTTGCTGCACAGTTATATATTGCCGTAATAACCTGTTCCAGAACCTGTCGTTCCCTTTGGCCCATCTAAGTACCAGATCGGCGTTCGGATTCCAGGTTTCTGTTTTACTCTTCACTTATCCCAATCAAAGGCAACCTTGAAGGGTTTGTCGAAAGACAGCGTAGGAGTCATTGTATCGTAGTCCTTATCAAAGATAAGGTTTGTAATTTCACTGGCTATTCTGGTATGCCCCGAAGTATTCTGGTTTCTCCAGTTTCCAGACATTTCAGTCTATGTGCCCCCATTCTTACTTCCCTCTTTATGTAAATATTCAAGGGGGGACAGGTTTATTATTGTATCCATAGCAGCTACTAGCGTGCTTTTTGCGGAACCAGTAATAAACATGCAAGTTAATAGAGTTTTGTAATTGCTGGCTTTTGTGTAACATTAGTCCGCCAAATCAGGCAGCCATAGATTATCATAGGTCTTACCATTGCAGTGTTCAACCAGTGCATATATGTGGTTTTAATCCCCATGATTTCCTAATTGTCCTCTGGGTGGTCATTAGTGCTAGTTTGCACTTGTCTATCATCTGTTCAAGATGTTGATTCAATGATAACTTCGAGTCTCCGTGTGGTGGTACTCATCGGACGCGTTTCCAGGTGGCGGATAGGGAAGCCCAGGTCACCTGTCTCGATTATTTATCTTGAACAGATGCCCTGTGATGAGCGGTAATAAGCTTGCCAGACGCATTGACCCGAAGGCCTGAGCGGTCTAAACCCCGCAACATGGCGCATAGTGTCTGGCCTGGGTGAAAACCGGTCCGCAGACCAACCTCTCGGCCCAGCTGTAGTGTCGTGGCTCAGGGCTTGCACCGAGATTAACGATGCCGGCGGCCGCTTCACCAAGTGAGCGGTTGCTGTTAAACCATACTCCTTTCCTGTGTGGACATGTCTCACAGGTGGCTGGAGTGGGGGGTCTTTGCTTAACTGCACGGACCAAGAGGAGGCAACCTCAATAAAAACCTAAATCTTAAGGTGGCGGACTAGGCCGAAGGGATGCGTCGCTAGATAGAAGTCTTTACTAGTCCAAGCTTGGGGCAACAGGTGCATCCTATTGTAACCAGCCTTACCCCCGCAAGCAGGGCTCTGCGGTGGGTGGACCTTCCTTTCCCTAGCTACTCGTGGGATCAACCATGGACAGAAAGAATATATATAGACCAACTAAGCGGGACAACATCGCAAGTAAAAAACAAACGGAAAATGCCATCCGAACGAAGCCTTCAACCTCCTCACAAGGAGGGAACAAAGGCATACACAAAAATATCGGCTCTTCGCAAGAAGGAGCAAAAGAAGCCCTGCCTGACCTGGAACAACCTGGAGGCAGAGATGATCTACTGAGACGTGGCCTCAGTGGAGCAGGGTGCAAATGGTATCTACGCTACCTCAATCAAGGGCTTGCACCAGAAGAAGCGAGAAAGAAGGCTGAAGAGCATAAAACCCCGAATGAGCAACAAACCTCGTCCGCAGTGCCGAAACGGAAGAGGAAGGAGACCACTCCGACCCAAGGACCGGGCAAGAAGAGGAAAGGAGGTGGAAAACACACCGCCTCTATCTCCACTGGTGGCAGCTACGCAATGGCTGCCAAGAGGGAGAAAATTGCCGTACTGCCGAAAGCGTACCCTGAGACTACCCTCAGTGCGGACGATCAGATAGCAGTGGAAGAGGCAATTGTCGAGGAGATGTTCGACGGATGGGAGCACAAGATCCAATTCGCAGGCATACACTTTAGGCCGGGGTTGATCCTGGTTGAATGTGAATCACCACATTCGGCACAGTGGCTCCGCCTAAAGGTACCACAGCTCAAGAATTGGTAGGGAGCACAGTTGATGACGTGCAAGGGAGAAGACATCCCGAAGTCGTATACCGCTACACTGTTTCTCCCCAGAAGTCAGGGGCAGACTCCCGAAAAGCTTCTAGCATTGATAGAAGCACAGAACGAAGGGCTAAGGACTGGCATATGGAATGTCCAGAATGGGGGATACAATCGATCTTTTAGGTCGCAGTGGATTATCACCCCAACACCACACACATACATACATGCATAACTTCGAGTCAAGAACCGATTTTGTTTCTTGACTGAATTGTACTGCTTCGTTATGAAGTGTTTGTGGTTTTAAACCATGTAAAGAGCACCAGTATTGCTTTCGCAGGGTTAATTCTTACATTTTCCTATCTACACCTCCCTTCTGCTTTCAGAGCGTTTTGCTCTAAAATAGTGTTTCCCCATTATGAGTATTGCAATATCATCCACATATCTCTCATTGTCTAAGGTTTGCCGATGACAAGGTCTCATAGTAGGAGCGACCCTCCCTGAAGACATCCTCTGCGTACCGACACCTGCATTGTTTCACCTGCTAAAAAAAAAATCAACGTACATACTACGGGTCCCCAGATCATTCCCATTAGAATGACTATATAAAGGGTTTTCCAAGAGTAACGCTCGATGTTTAGCAACTGCGCATGCCGATGTCGATCGTCACACAGGTGCTATTTTTGACAGCCGTATTTAGTTAGTCTTTGCATTTTATTATGGCGCTTTACATGATTGAGCAACGCATCGAAGTTTTAAATATTATTATCAAAGCCAACGTTCTATTCGGCAATCGTTTCGTGCACTACGTGCATTTTATGATGTCAACGATCGTCTTGCAGAGTCTACAATTCGCCGTTTAGAAAACAAATGCGAAACAACTGGGTCTGTGGCAGATCAGAAAGTGCCCGTTCGTCAGTGAAACGCAAGATCTCTTGAAAATATTTCTTCAGTTCGGGAAAGAACTTGGCCTGTCTTCGGCGCCAACTTAGCGAATCCTGCATAAGGATTTAGGGCTTCACTTTTATAAGGTGCAATTAACCCAAGAACTAAAGCCCAACGACCGTAGACAGCGGCGTGCATTGGCTAATTGGGTGCTATAGCAGCTGGAGGTCGATCCTGATTTTGGGGGAAAATAATGTTTAGTGACGAGGCTCATTTCTGGTTAAGTGGCTTTATTAATAGGCAAAACCCTTTACAAGATAATATTATAATTTTTAATAATACAAGATAATATTTTTTTACACATTCAAAATTTAAAGCTTAAACCGCTTCGAACCCCAGACTATAAGTCCACAACAGAAATTTATATATATTTATCTAGAGAATTAGAACACAACATATTATAATTTTGTCATGAGGCTACATAATATATGTCCATACACATACGGTGTTATTACAATTTCACGAACCAAAGATGAGAAAAAAATCTAAGTAGGGTAATCCAATCAAAAATAATCCAAACATCACTAGGAACCATATTGCGCTAGATTCATAATAAAACAACAAAAGAAAGTGTGACTACTGCATTATTATAAAAGTGGTTTTCCACATTAGTTACGCCTACTTTTTCTCCACGCAACTTAATTGGCTCGCCTTTTTGCGGTTGTCACAGTGAAAAACATTTATCTGCACTGACATTGAATTTACGGTTAATTAATTGTGTGTTATGTAATCAAATTAAGCATCCATCCAAACCGTCGTAAAATTTAATTGCAAAAAATTTCTTTACAATTTGTCACGGTAACACATTTTTGTGGTACATTCATTAATTACGTAATTTCTTTGAAATTGGCGGCAGTAATTTTGGTTTAGGATTAATAAGCGAAAAAATCTAACAATGCGCTGGCGTAGATAGACAATAGAGGTGTAGTCACGCACCTTGAGGAACACCCTATTCTACTTTAGAGGTTTCCTATTATAGATAATTGACGTTGGCCTTTTTTAGTGTAGTTCTAGACGAATTTTTAAATTGAGGTTAATAATATGGTATAATTGAATTATCTAATATTAATCGAAACGGATAAGGATGTTATATCATCACTTAAACGGAGTAATTAGTGGTGTCTATTAATTTAATCTGTTCTATCTTACGGTTATGCTAATTTGAAACGACCATGTCAATCGTTTCCGTGTTAATGTCCCTTGTTTGTAATTGA